>JAJGOT010000044.1:1642500-1842500 GCA_022457155.1 Cladopsammia gracilis | reverse complement strand
CGCGAATTTCGTTCTTTGTTCCCGCGAATTTTCGTCGAAATTTCGATCGAACTTTCGAGCAACTATCGTCGCGGTTAGAGCGATTTTGCGCTGAAACAAAGAGCGATATTTCGTCTCATTTTCGGGACCTCGTCGAAAATTCGCGGTCATCAGCGAAATGTCGACAGCAGGAAACGAAATTTCGCTAGGCAATACAATGGCAGTTCATCAGCGTTTGCGCAAAATTCTCCAAGCGACTGAGATGATCTACCGGTCATGTAACTTTCACAAAAATTACCGAGCGTATATAAACAAAACAATGTTAAACTCGAGTTCAGTTACCGAGGTAGCAACATTAAAGAAATAACCATTTTACCAACTTACCTGATGACTACGAACTCGGTTCATTCTACAAAAGTTCGCGCGGGTTTAAACAATAGGCGTCCCGAAAATTCGGAGAAATATCGACGAAATTTCGAATTTCGTTGAAAAGCCCCGAAAAACCCCGAAAAGCCGGGAAATACGTTTGCAAAACTTTTTCACAATACTGTATAAATAACTAATGCAAATGTCAATCTCATACAAACTTTAGTTATAACCAGTGCTGATAGCAATCAATAGAACTCTAGTTAGTTAAAGGTAGGTTCATGTATGACCGGCGGATACATCCCAGGAATACAAGAATTGAAAAACAATCAATTGTGACAATTTTCGTCATCACATTCAGCAATCGATCCTGATTACATCGATAAATGGAAAGCAAAAATGTGATTATTCACGTGTTTAATTCATTTGATTCTCTTACAGGTTTTTCAGACTCGTAAGGTCAGCAAAGACGTCGATAGGCAGAAACTTGATAGAATTGGAATACAAACGCCTGTAAAACATTGAAATGATAATGATTCCAAGACTGAAAATGATAACGATTTTAATTAGTCGTTTATTAAGTCGTTAAATATAAACTTACAGCCAACGTAAACTTCTAAGACCAGAAAATAGATCTGCAGGAATGTTTTGAATATTGTTTTCTTCCAGATACCTACAAGCATTATGGAAAAAAATAATGGTCTCGTTTAAAATGTTAAAATTGTGAACTAAATAAGACTACTTTCTTGTACACGAAAGAGCTGAACGATGCTCTATTTCTACACTTACCATGACTTCCTGTCTTACTCCTGTACTTAGAACTTTACTGCGGTATCGGGACTTATTTAGTTTATTTAACAAGTGTCTCAATAATAAACAAACATGAGGTAATTAACTGTATCTTGTTGAAAAAGTTTACATAAGCTCTTCATTTTTTAGAACGTCAGTATAAGAGGTAGTGTGTTTGAGTGGTTAGAGCGCCTGATTTTGAAATCCGGAGTTCCAGAGTTCAAGTCCTGCTTTAACAACTAGCTGGAGTTGTTTCATGGTAAACCTGAGTTCAACAATACGATACGATACGATACGATATGATACGATACGATGCGATGCGATGCGATAGGATACGATACGATACGATACAATTCAATACAATACTTTACAATAACTCAATCATCATAACCCCTGCCCCCTCCTTTGTATGTCCGCGAATTAAATTCGCTTTTGTTCTTTTACAGGTATCTCAGACTTGTTAGGTCAGCAAAAATGTCACTAGGTATTAAATGTTATAGAGTTTGAACCCAAACGCCAGCAAAACATTGAAATTATAATAATACCAATAGTAAAAATGATAATGATTTTAATTACTCGTTTAATAAGTCGTTAAATATGAACTTATGGCTTACGTAAACTTGTTTGAACAGAAAATAGGTCAGAAGGAAGTTTTTAAATATTATTTTCTCCCAGTGCTTGTTCACGAGATTGAACATTTTATTTCACCAGTACTTGAACTTTTGAAGAACACGATAATCTCGAAATAATAACATCCTTTTAAACGTCCTCTAAGTTGTCCCGGACGAACTCGATTCCAATTGAATTTAAACTGAACTGATGTTTGCTTAAATATGTGAACTAATACAAAAGACGGAAAGCATATTCGAAATACTACGAAAGAATGTGGGAAAAACTATTACGTAACCTAACACAATTATTCTCACAAAAAACTACATATATTAATTAAGACCAATGTTCTCCGGATTCTCTCGTGTCCATTCCTCCCCCTCATTGATATGCCATAGCATATCAACGTAACGTTTTTAAGAGAGAATGTCCCTATAAGTCTTGTAATAAACTTATTGGAAAAGTCTTTGTTCATCGTCGTCATAATCGTTGACCGCGACTTTAGACGATTAGATCTCTTGATATAGCGTTGATACTCCTTTATATCCTCTAGGATAGTTCCAAATGGCATAGCTTTGAAATAGGCTTGGTTAGCTGGCTCCTCCCGACTTGAACTTTCGCGACTCTGACGTGTTCAACTTGTCCTGGGTAAACTTCGACAACCTTTCAAAGAGGCCACTGTCCTCGTGGCGTGTTGGGTGAAATCACTAGAACTACGTCCCCGACTTGAAGGTCTTGCTTGCCATCCATCCACTTTCTCCTGACATTGAGACTTGGAGGCCATTCGCGCAGCCATCGGTGCCAAAAGTGCCTGACTAATTCCTGCACTCTCGTCCATCGCTTCTTGGGACTGTATGTGGTCCCGTCCACCGATTCTGGGGCAAACTGTCCACCAATCTGACCAATCAAGAAGTGGTTGGGCGTTAATGGTACGTCGTCATCCGGATCTGCGGACTGATAAGTGAGAGGCCTCCAATTTAAAAGCGCCTCTGCCTCTGTAAATGCTGTTGATAACTCTTCGTCAGTGATATCTGCGTTACTCAAGATTGCATGCACAGCTCGTTTTGCCGCCTTGATCATTGTCTCGTGTACGCCACCAAAATTGGGTGCTAATGGAGGATTGAAGTGCCAGATAACACCTTCATTTGCTGTTGATGCACTGATTCTGTCTTGGTCAAGCACTTCAATCAATTCGCGCAATTCTTTTTTTGGCTCTAACAAAGTTACCACCATTGTCAGGTAACATTTCGCTGGGAAGACCTCTCCGATTGACCATCCTGTAGAAGGCGTTTAGGAACAAATCTGTATCAAGACCATAGGCCATTTCAAGGTGAACTGCTCTGGTTGCCAAGCAGGTAAACAAGCACAAGTAACTTTTCTGTCTCTTTGTTCTTCTTCCTTGGATAGTTATAAAAGGACCACCAAAATCTACAGCTGTCTGGGCGAACGATCGAAGTGCCACTCGGAGTCTAATATGTGGAATAGGGGCCATGATTTGCTTTGCAGCTTTGGCTTTTCGTTTTCTGCACGTGTTGCACTCCTTCTCCCATTCTCTAATTTCTTCACGCCCAGATATTATCCAAAATCGGGTTGATAAGGCTGCTAATGTCTGATTTGGGCCACTTGCATGCTTTCCTTTCTCATGATAATGCCTAACAAGCAACTCAGTGGCTTGGTTCTTGCGAGGCATGATTATAGGAAATGGAGCATCTTTTGACAGGAACTCTGCATATTTAAGGCGACCATCACATCTTATCAGACCTTCTTCATCTAATCTTGGGTTTAACCCGAGTAATTTGCTGTTCTTAGGAAGTTCGTTTTAGCGGTGAAATGTTGAATACTCCTCAGGAAAGGCCTCCTGTTGAGCACCTTTAATCGCTCCAATCTCTGCGTCTTCAATTTCGCCTGGCGTCAGTTCTCCACTTTCTTTCTTGTGAAGTCTGCAGTTGTCTATGAAACGACGAACCCATGCATGAATTCTTGTGTATTGAAAATCGCTTCGGATTCAAACGACACGAGTGTTCGTCTTCTTCGCCTGAAATCATTGTTCGTTCTTCACCAAGGTGATTTGCTCGTGTCGACGATACTCTGTTTGTCTTCTTGATTTCCTTTTGTTCAGATTTCGGGTCTATGTCGACTCGATTGACAGGCCATTCAGATTTGTCTTCTGCCAGGAAATCTGGACCGTTGCACCACTTTTCGCTCTTAGGCAGTTGTGACAGTTGTAAGCCCCTGGTGACAAAATCAGCCGGATTTTCCTTGGTTGGGACGAATCGCCACTGCTTAGGATTTGTAAGACTCTGGATCTCCCCCACGCGGTTCGCTACAAAAGGCTTGAATGAACGACGTCTTCCTCTAACCCACCACAACACGTTCATACTATCAGACCAGAAGGTTGCTTGATTCATAGCACTGTTCAACGTTTTAGAAATTGATTCTGTCATCCTCAACCCGAGAACAGCTTCCATCAATTATAATCTCGGGATACTTGTCGTAGAAAGCGGCGCCACTCTTGTCTTGGCGGCAACTAGCCTTTTTGATGTAAGTCCACTCTTGTATTGTATCTCGAGAAGACAGCAGCTCCATACGCATCTTATGAGGCGTCTACAAACCTATGCAGAGTCTCTGAAAGCAATTCCTCTTCTTGTCCTAAGCGTAAAAATCTAGGAACTTTGATCTCGGGTAGATCCTCTAATTCGCTGAACCATTTCCGTGCTTTGTTAGCCAAGTCTCCCCTGAAGAGCTCATCCCAATCAAGACCTGCGGCCCATATCTCCTGCAGACGTCTTCGTCTGGTAACCACTTAACTCCAAGCGTCTTCACCATTGGTACGCCATCACTGTCAAGGTGAACTTGTGATGCTCTATCTTCAATTTGAATCCTTTCAAGAAGCTTGGATGAGTTTGAATTGACACCCATTTCCGAGTGCGCATGCCCGCCAAGGCCCACAGCTTGTCTAACTCTTCGTATAGTTTTATGGCCTGATTCTCGTCGGACACAGAGTCCATACTATCGTCCATGTTAGTAGATTTGAGCACCGTTTTGGCGGCCAATGGGAATTCATCCTTATGTTTCTCAGCATGTGTTTGAGCCACGAATTGAGCTCGAAATGGCGACGAGTTGACTCCAAACACCACTCGGTTGAACTCGTACTCTTCAGTTTCCTTTCCTTCAGGATCTCCAAAGGAAGCGCAGGTATGGTCGGTCTTTTGACTTCAATTCTCAAATACATCTCGGCAATGTCACCAACTAACGCTACCGGGTGTCTGCGGAAACGAAGTAACACATCGTTTACATTTTTCTGTTCTTTGGTCCTTGGTAAATAGTGTCATTCAAGGAGATTCCTTTGCACTTGGAAGACGCGTCAAATACGATATGAATTTTTGTTGTAGCTCTATCTGGCCTGACAACGGGAAAGTGAGGCAAGTACCACTTCTTTGACGGTTTCTTCTCGGCTGGGTCTATCTTTCGAATGTATCCCTTCTCAAGGTACTGAGTGATACTGTTTAAGTAGGCTTCTCCAATCTCTGGACTTTTCAATAACCGCTTTTTTGTGTTAAACAGCCGACGCAACGCCATGTCGTAATTGTCTGGTAGTTCAGGCTCATCATTCTTCAAGGGAATATCCACTTGATATCTTCCTTCCACGTACTTAATGGACTTTCTCTAAGGATAACTTGTCATCCTAATTGAGGACTTGTGCATGTTTCAACGCCACAGAACGTTTTACGTCCCAGAATTTTCGAAGGAGGCCACTAATCTCATCTAAGTCTTCTCGATGTTCTTGGATGAAGAAAGTTTGCACGAAACTCGTCTGCAAGTCTCCACCCTTCAGACCATTAGGGGGCCCAATACACGTCCAACCCTAAGGAGTGAGTCTGGCCACTGGCTCGCCTGGTCTGCCTTAGTCTCCCACGCAGCCGTTATTTGTCTCGTCACGCAACGCTCCTCCCCACTAACGGCTGCTCAAACCTGGACGACATTCGTTGCCCATTGTGTTTGCGATAAATTCAGCGAACCAATCATGTATCAGCAATATTTTGTCATACGGCGAACACTTAGTTATATTAGCGGAGCTCTGCGAGCCGAAGGCCCGCGCGGAGCCGCATACTCATAGAACCAAGAACCTATGCCCGTCATTTTTCATGGTCATGGCTAGCGGAATGTTTCGCGGGCGCGTGCGTGTGCCCGCGTTGGGCACGGCTAGCTCGCGGGCGCGTATGACGTCGCAAAACATGTGCGTATGACGCCACACAACATCTGAGATGTTTGTTTTCATTACGGATTTCACAACCAAAGAAGTGGAGATTTATTAAAGAATTTCCAAGCAAGCGAGGGACTTAAAGGTAAAACAGATTACATTTTCCGATGGGAATTTATGTTTATATCAATCTGTGATTCACTTTTTCTTTGTGTTCTTTTGTGTAGTTTTGGAGAATTGTTTTTAAAACGTGCTTAAATTCAGTTGTATCGATTTCTTGAATTTCATCCAAGGCAGCTCGGCGAACTCGATGCGCTTTAAATGGTACGTGTTTTGCTGTTAAACATAAACTAATGGAGATTTGAATAAAATTTTTCGAAAGAAGATTGTGTTGTCCATTTTTATGTGCCCATTCATTACATAGATTGAAAAGCGATTTCATAGTTCTATCTTCACTCGCGTCGCCTTATGCAAATATGTTTGTGTATTTTTGCAATTTTGATTTCCAAATCAGTTTCTCGGGCAATTTTTGACAAGCAACAACTGTATGTTATTCGGAAAGTAGTCGTACTATAGTTGAATCCCGATAATTCGAACCTTTGGTAACTCGAACCTCTCGCTAACTCGAACCAAACATATTTTTTTCTTGGCTAAAGATTGCTTGCAAATTTACCCTCGATAACTCGAACCTTCGATATCTCGAACCAAATTTACCTCTCCTCTGGAGGTTCGAGGTATTGGGATTCTACTGTAGTTATTGTCGACGGAGAAAAAGTTGTTTTTGTGAACTTTTATACGCTCCTAATGTACTGTGCAGACGGTTGCGTAATACTGTTTTTGAGAATTGCTAAAACTGAAAAGTAGCCCGGTCGTCAATCTTAATTCTTATGCTTCCGACCTTTCACCTTAGTTTAGTTTCACCTTAGTTAAGCTTGTTCAGGGAGCGACGCTGTTAGGCTCAGCCTATCTATATATATTTATTTATAGCTTCGGTAATCACGTCAATCTCACAGTGTACGTAAGTTTGTAAGACGAGAAAATGCATCCGATGTAAAGGCTTGAATATCATTCGAACTCAGTTTCCTGAAAAGAAAGCAAAACAAGAAAATTTGTAATAATGTTTGTGGTGTACTAATAAAAAAGTAAAATAAAAATCAGTATAATTAATACAGTAAGCTGAGACACTAATGCGGTTCTTTGTTTCGTAACGAACTATTCACGATGAGAATAGTCTCAAACGGTTCTCTTCTGCAATTGTACTTAAGATATAATGAAGAGTTGTGTCAAAATAAACATACAGAATTGCTAAAGATGTAAGATTAGAAAACGCGTATGCTGTGAGATTTCTCAAATTGTTTAAACTCATTTCCCTGAAGCAAGAAAGGAAATCAAACATGTCATGGATTTATAAGCATCCCTTTGGGGAGCATGCCTTTACTGCATGGTGATAACGTTTTGATGTGGGTAAATGTAACCTTTCTTATTTTGAGATATTGGTCTACCCGTTATAGTTTCAAAGTTGAAGGCCAACTCTACTAAGTCACCTGGTTAGTAGCAGTGAAATTATTAACCCACGCGGCTGTGACGAGAACCGTTATCGTTATCTTGTCTGATCTTTTTGGGCCAATTTTTGATCCATTTCATGACTTGAAAGAACAAATATTTTAAATTTCAGAGGTTTTAATGCTCAAAGTGTGGGCTTTTGCAGAATTTAGTCTGTAAAAAGCGTAAAAAGGTCTTTTTTGCGTGATTCAGGGAACATGCCATTGACCTTTAGCGAATTTGATTTCTTTCCTTGATAAATGGATTGCATCACACTTAGTAGACAACTATTTACGGTTTCAGCAAAGAGTCTGCTGCGCAATTGCAGTAGGCACAGAAATAAAATGGTGAAGTTACAAAACAAAAAATTACGAAAACGCATTTCCAAATTCTCGTTGTCGTTGGACAACGTGAAAAAATATATATACATTGACAAAAAAATACGATCTAATTGGGTAGGAATCAATCGTGACATGTTTCTTAATCAAGCATATAAAGTTTGACAGTCTTCACGAGTCGTCAAATAAAATACGCAGTTATTTTTAGGTACCTTTTCTCTAAACTTTTTTTCCTAGCGCGGTCAGAAGAGTACTTTAATAAGTTGTCATATTTTCACTTGTTTTGGTACTAACCCACCTTATATATTGACGCGGTGTATGTTTTACTCACGATATCCGATATTGCAAGTGTCCAATAACGGTTCATTACTATTTCACCAAAATAGATAGATAGATAGATAGATAGATAGATAGATAGATAGATTTGTTTATTCAGAGCCCCTTGCAGCTAAGAGCTGGATAACAGGATAGAGAGAGACTAAATTCTCATGCGCAGAACGACCTTCTCCAGACCAAGCGGTTGAGCTACAAAATATGTAATGTTTTCGCATTTAACTTTCTTGAACAGTGAATCTGAGGGCCATTTTCATGCATAACTGATTGATGACTTCCCTCTTTTTACGAGTATTTATGAGGTAACTGTATCTTGTTGAAAAAGTTTACATAAGCTCTTCATTTTTTAGAAGCCTACTTTTTACTTACAGTGTCTTTAGTTCCTCCATGTGAGCAAACACGTTCTCAGGTAGAAATTCAATAACATTTGAAGATAGATCTCTAAGAGGTATCAAGAATGATGCAAACGTTACCATGCAACGCTCTTTAGGATGACTTTGTAGTAATCTAGATTTGTCACTTTTAATTAAAAGCAACACGATCTTTCATCGTCAGTATGAGAGGTAGTGTGGTTGAGTGGTTAGAGCGCCTGATTTGAAATCCGGAGTTTCAGAGTTCAAGTCCTGCTTTAACAACAAGCTTTAACTTTAACTTTAACTTTAATGACTTTATTTTAAGAGGGTAGCACGTAACAGTTAAAGTACAACTGATGACCCTGTGGCCCTCTACAAAGTAATCTAGTCAACACATAAAATTTACATAAATAAAAGTAATAATAATTTGATATATATATAAGTTAAAAACATATTGAAAGAGCACATATGTATATCATACTAAAAATTCTTGATAATAAAAACATGCAAAAAAAAAAAGGAAATTTACATTATCCAAATTATAGAAAATTCATATTACTATTTTGTTTACTAAGTAAATTGTTTATAACTTTCTTTTTCAAAGCTTTGGCACTCTTTAATTCTTTGAGGTCTTAATCCAGTTTATTCCATTCTTTAATTGATCGTACAGTAAATGTTCGCCCACCTTCTGTTTCATTTTTATAACGTGGACAATTAAAATTTAAGTTACTAAAGCGGGTACTTCTATTGTGGGTGTCAGAGTTTAACTTTAGCATTTGCTTCAGTAGACCGGCGTTTTTTCTTAAGATTCTCTTAATGGAGTAAAGAACATCTAATTGCATAAGATTCATGGTAAAAAGGTATCCAGTTTAATAAGTTGAACAATGGAACAGAACGAGAACGGGGTTCGGCGTCTAAGATGATTCTAGCCGCTCTTTTCTGTAACTTAAAGATGCTATCTATATTTCCTTTTGATGTTGATGTCCATATATTAGCACCATAGAGAATAACAGGCTTAATCACTGCTTTATAGTAAATTTCTCTTTGATTTCTCTTCAAAAATGGGCTAATATTTTTCAGCAGGCCAATTCGTTTTGAGATCTTTCTAGCAAGGATTTCACAGTGATTTGTGAAGTCAAGATCTTCATCGACCTCGATTCCCAGGAATTTATGTGAATGGACATTCTCGATTGGTGAATTGTTGAGAGTTATAGACAGTTGATCTACACTGCTGTTTTGTGCTAGATGTTGCTTTTCCATGCGTTTTCTCAATCTCTTGCCTCTAATAAGCATTGATTTCGTTTTCTTCTCGTTGATAATCATTTTGTTCATTATTGCCCACTGTTGGATACTATCTAAGTCTTTTTGAATATTGTTATTCATTGGTGAGATGTTATCCCATCTTGAACTTGATATTAATGTTGCATCATCGGCGGAGATATTCATATTTGAATTTTGGACGTAAAGTGGGGCATCATTTATGAAGATAAGAAAAAGCATGGGACCAACGATGGTTCCCTGTGGAATACCTTGGTTGATTGGTAACAGAGAAGATGTACATTCATTCACTTTCACACATTGTTGTCTGTCTGACAGGACAAAATTTCGTGATTTACGAGGTCAAAAGCCTTTTTGAAGTCGATTGAAATCATCCCAGTTACCTTATCATTATCCATGTTAAAGAGCAGTTCATCTGTTAACTTTATGAGGGCTGTTTCTGTAGAGTGATTTTCTCGGAATGCAGATTGATACTTAAAGATGAGATTGTTTTCATTTAAATAATTTGTGAGTTACTTCGTTACGTGTCTTTCAAGAATCTTGGAAAGCACTCGCAGAACTGCAATGGGTCGATAATTATTGTTATCATCTCGAGGTCCATCTTTGTGCAACGGTGCAACTCGCGTAGTTTTCCACACACTTGGAAAAACACTGCTGTCAATTGAGATGTTCATTATTTCCACCAAAGGGATTTTTAAAGCTGGCGCAATCAATTGCAAAACTCTTGCGCTTAGGCCGTCAGGCCGGTAGATTTATTTGTTGGTAATTTATAAATAAAATTCTAAAATGTCTTTCTCAGTGATTTGAGGTATACTGAAAGGTTCCACGACAGCTGTTAGTCTTGAGGTGATAAAATAACGAAGCTTTTCGTTGACGATGTCTTGGGTGTTATTTACGTTTAGGCGTGAAGCCACATTGACAAACATCGTATTGAGCGATTCAGCTATTTGAACTGGATCATCAATGATGCCATTGTCTGTTTTTAATTCAGTTATTTTAAGTTCACGTTTTTGCGTTCCGCTGAGAATCTTTAGAGCCTTCCAAATGCCTTTTGGATTTCCTTTGTTCCTTTCTATTGATTCCTGGAAATAAGTCCTTTTTGCTTTTTTAATTAAGTTTGATGTTTTGCATTTAGCGTGTTTGAACTGATTCCAATCTGTTTGAAGATTCGATTTTCTGGCAATTTTGAGCAGTTTGTCTCGCTCTTTTATAGCAGTGGTTATCTGTTTATTTATCCAAGGGGGCTGATGCTGTCGTTTAACACGCTTCTCTTTGAATGGAATATGTTCATTCAGAACTGTGTTTACCTAATCTTGAAAGGCATTGAGAATGTTGTTGATATTGTCGTGAATGAAGCATGTGTCCCATGAGATACAGTTTAGCGAAGCCAGAAGTTCATTAGTATTCATGTTTTTCATGTCTCTATACTTGATCTTGATGCCGTTTGTTTCCTTACGTTTCTTGGTATATTTACGGCAAATAAAGACTGGCAGATGATCCGCTAGACCAATATTGGGCACCAGTAAATGTGAAATAAGATGCTCATGTGAGGTATAAAGGTGGTCCAGACAAGTTGAGCTAGCTGGATTCGTTTCATGGTAAACCTGAGTTCAGCAATACAATACGATACAACACGACACGACACGACACGACACGACACGACACAATACAATAGAATACAATACAATGCAATACAATACAATGCAATACAATACAATGCAACACAATAACTCAATCATCAGGCATAAGGAAAATTATTTATAAATAACTAATGCTAATATCAATCTTATACAAACTCTAGTTATAACCAATGCTAATGGCAATCAATAGAACTCTAGTTAAAAATCTTAAAAGGTGCCTGCTTTCCATGAATGCCGTGTATTATATGCATTATCGTTCATTTTATCGAAAGAAATCAATGCAGCTGGATTTAAAGGAGGAGTGAATTTACGCTTGCCGCAGCTCAACAGGTAGACTATTCCACAGCACCGAACCTCCATAAGTGAAACTGTTTTTGACAAAGTTGGTTCGGGGCAGTTGAGTAGCTAACTGCCCTCGATCGGAGTTCCTAAGAGAATAATTAGAGATTTCATTTCGATACGTAAACATACACAATGTAGAATGCAAATATTGTGGAACGAGGCCTGAATTAGTGACTTGTAAACTTTAGCCGCTGTTTGAATATTCCGTTCCTTTTTTAGTTTTTTTTTTCCAACCCAAAGGTATAAAAAGATCGTCATGAGGAGTGGCGCGCCCCATAAATCGGATCCTCTTTGTTTTCCTTCGGTTAATGGTCCAAGCGCGAAGCGAAGGATCCGTAACTAACAGTGCGATCCAAGAAGAACGAGGCTAATAAGATATTTATTATATCTCTCAATTGGAGATTAATGAAAAACAAAAGCGAAAAAATGGACGGCTACATTTGACTGTCGTACGTCAAAAGAAAGGAACGAGCAAATGTTATTGGCTTTCTAAAACAGTTTGATCGCTCCTTGATTCGGCGTGAAATTGCGTGGCTCTTGAATGAAGACTAAAAATCGCATTAATTTCCTCTTTCCGTCGTCCTACCAAACACAAGGTAGTTTCATGTATGACCGGCGGATACATCCCAGGAATACAAGAATTAAAAAAAAAAATTAATCGTGACAATTTTCGTCATGAAATTCAGCAATCGATCCTGATTACATCAATAAATGGAAAGCAAAAAAGTGATTATTCACGTGTTTAATTGATTTGATTCTCTTACAGGTATCTCAGAAGCGTAAGGTCAGCAAAGACGTCGATAGGCAGAAACTTGATAGAATTGGAATACAAACGCCTGTAAAACATTGTGTGACAAAATTGTCATGATTTCCGGTTCCGTGACAATGACGTCACTACGTCATGCTTCACTGGGTGCGTGCATGCTTTCCGGTTTTCGAGCGAGGAGAGTTTTAGAGTCGTGGAATGAAAATTGTAAGCGAACGCCTCGCAGTTTGTTGTGTTGATAAAGTTTACGTTTGAAACCCTGTATTAAAGACTTGAGTCTTTCACATTTGGCGTCAGGAGTGGGATGATTTTCGTCGAGGATTAAACGTCAGTAGACGAAGCGGTGAGGCAGAAGGATATCAAATTTTCGCCGAATGTAAACATGGAAACTCGCAGTGGAAAAGTTCAGGAAACATCTCTCGCCGAGAAACCACAAGACGTGCTAAGCATCTTCCAGATGATGATGGAAAACGATCGCCAGCGTAGAGAAGAAGAAAGAAAACAAAGAGAAGAAGAAAGAAAGCAGAGAGAAGAAGCGGAACGACAACGGGGAGAGGAGGAACGAGAAAGATTAGAAGAAGACAGACGAAGACGTGACGAGGAAGCCACGAGACAACAACAGCAGTTTTTGCAAATCATGAAAGCGTTCACCGAGAAACAAACTCAACAGGAGGAGCAATGGCGAGTTGATGAAGAGCGACGTGAAAGAGCTGCCGAAGAGCAGAGAAAAATCAGCGAAGAGAGAAGACAGAGAGAAGAAGAAGAGAGGCGAATTTGGAATGCACAAGCCGAGAAAGAAAGACAGATGTTTTTGAAAGGTCTCCAAGATGGCGGCAGTAATTTTGGCAGCGAGACAAGCGCGAAAGTTGTAAGGAACACAGTTAAGGAACCGACGATGCAGAAACTGTCGGAAAGTGACGATATCGAAAATTACCTGACGACCTTCGAGCGCGTAGCCACGGCATTTAAATGGCCAAGTGAGATATGGAGTTTGAAGCTTGCACCATACCTGACTGGAAAAGCACAAGCGGCCTTCGCAACCATGGATAAAGATCAGACGCACCGCTATGAATTTGTGAAGACAGCCATCTTGAAACGGTACAATATTAACGAAGAAACGTATAGACAGAGATTTCGTGCAGCGAGAAAAGAGCCTCAGGAGAGCTATGTGGAATTGGAAGTTCGACTTCGGGACACTTTTGACAAGTGGACAAAACCCAAAGAACACACATCTGAGGAGTTGGCTGATCTCATGGTTATGGAACAACTGATAGAAGATATGCCCCGAGACGCCCAATTGCGGGTACGTGAAAGAAAACCCAAGACGGCGCAAGATGCAGGGGAAATGGCGGATGATTATTATCTTGCTAGAAAGGCAACAACTACAGGAGACAAGAGAAGATGTTACAAGTGCGATCGGACAGGACATCTGGCTGCAGAATGTAAAGTTGTTAGAGAAGGCATTGGCAGGGACACCGACGAAAACAGCAGAAGCGTCCAAAATGCAAGACAAGGAAACAGCACCGCGACCGCTCCACGAAACCAAACCTGGAATACAAGGCAGGAAGGTAGCACCAGAACCACCCCGCGAGGCCAAACATGGAAACAAGATGAACTGCGATGCTATAAATGTAACCGTCTGGGACATATTGCTATGAACTGTACAAATAGTACCAACAGGCCTGGAAATGCACTCCCGAGAAGCTACTTTGTTGATGACAAGAAGCAAGAAATTTCGTACATGCAAGAGCGGGAAAAGGAGGCTCACATCTATCACCTAGGAGCACGCGACGGGGAAGGAGAACATTGTTGTTCAGGTTTTGTTGAGGGTCAGGCAGTGGAGATGGTGTTAGACACAGGAGCATCATGCACTTTGGTACACCAGGATTTGGTACTGCCCGAGAAGGTCGACACAAGTCAGACGCTTCAAGTACAGTGTGCTCATGGCAACATCTCAGAATACCCCACAGCTCAGTTGGAGATCACCATTAATGGTACTGCATACAAAATAAGGGCTGGAGTGTCACCGACTCTTCCGAGATATGTTCTCTTGGGACGTGACGTCGGGAACCTTGTAGGGCTAGCTGTGAGGGAGGCAAATGCATTCTCAGTGCTCACCCGACTTCAGAAACGAAAACAAGAGAGAGAAGATGCTATTATGCTGGCCAGACAAATTTCTGGGGGAGCCAAACCCAAAGCTGTAGAGGAAATAGAGCGAACTGTCAATGGAACTGGCGAGGAGAAAGACAGTGATGCAACAGAGTTCTGCGATCTTGAGGATAGCCTTTTTGAAGGAGGAACCAAGAAGAGGAAGACAAAGAAGGACAAACGTACTGCCAAAAAAGATTGGCAACAAAGAACCCGCAAAGAAGTAGATACCGTTTCAAGTCCGGAAAGTGCACGACAAGGGAGTCTACAGAACGAGCGACAAGAAGGTTCAGAAAGATTGCAGCAAGATGTTGGCGAACTTGCACCAGCGGTGAGCGAGTCAAGTTCAGGAGAACCCGAAACCGAGGATGTCGAAGCCACAAATATGAGTCCAGAAAAACTACGAGAGTTACAGCAAACGGACCCGACACTGGAAAACGTCCGCAAATTGGCAGAAACCGAAACGGTGACAAGAAACGGAAACGTAAGGTTTGTTGTTAGAGAGGGGTTGTTGTATCGTCAGTGGAAGTTGTTGGATAGTGGTGAAGCGGACGTTGTTGATCAGTTGGTGTTACCAGTACAGTGTCGTCGCACAGTGTTAGAGGTGGCTCACAACATACCTATGGCCGGACACCTCGGAAAGAAGAAGACACTTGATAGAATTCAGCAACGGTTCTACTGGCCGAGCATGTTTCATGATGTCTCTGAGTATTGCAAGTCCTGTGACCTCTGCCAGAAGTCTGCAGGAAAGAAGTTAGCTACAAAGGCCAAGATGATACCACTCCCCATTATCGATGTGCCATTCAAGCGGATAGCGATGGACATTGTTGGACCATTGGACCGGTCTGAATCAGGATGCCGTTTCGTCCTAGTCATCTGCGACTACGCTACCAGATACCCAGAGGCCGTGGCTTTGAAAAGCACTGAAGCAGAGGTGATAGCCGAGGAACTGATGAAGCTATTCTCCAGAGTGGGCGTACCGGAGGAGATACTAACGGATCAGGGCAGTAACTTTACTTCGCAGTTGCTAAAGGAGGTTTACCGCATGCTGAAGGTGCAACCGATAAGGACAAGTCCTTATCATCCCCAAACAGATGGACTCTGTGAGCGTTTTAACCAGACTCTTGTGAGCATGCTGAAGAAGTTTGCGAAGCAAGACCCGAAGAATTGGGACAAGCTCCTGCCATATCTGCTGTTTGCATACCGAGAGGTACCGCAAGAATCGACCGGGTTCTCACCCTTTGAATTGTTGTATGGTAGACAGGTCCGCGGACCATTGGACATCGTAAGAGAAACATGGGAAGCTGACCAAAGGAGTTCAGAAGACATCATCTCCTATGTCTTACGAATGCGAGAGCACCTGGAAGAAATGGCAGAAGAAGCTCAAACGAACCTAGCAGCCGCACAGCGAAGACAGAAGACTTGGTACGACCGTAGTTCACGATCTCGAGAGTTCAGCCCAGGTGACAACGTGCTAGTTCTTCTGCCGACCAGCACCCATAAGCTCCATGCTGAGTGGGCCGGCCCCTACACAGTCAGACGGAGGGTAGGAGCAGTAAATTATGAAGTGTACATGCCAGACAAGAGGAAGAAAGTAAGGATCCTCCATGTCAACATGCTAAGAGGATGGTACCACGCAAAAGAGACTAGCTACTTTACCAATGAACAAGAAGAAGAAACTTCAGACAGCGATGAAGGAATCCCACAGTTGTTGCCAGATACATCGAAAGGAACATGGCAAGATGTTGTTATGGGCAATGATCTAGACGAAATGCAGCGTCAAGACTTGACGAATCTACTAGCCGAGTTCAGTGATGTACTTGGTGACGATCCAGGCAAAACACAAGTAATCAGCCATTGCATTGACACTGGGACAGCACCACCTGTACGACAGCGGCCTTACAGACTCCCTTACACCAAACGCGAGACAGTACGAAAGGAGCTACAAATGATGGAGGAAATGGGAGTCATTGTCCCATCATCAAGCGAGTGGGCAGCCCCGATTGTCCTCGTACCTAAAAAGGATGGGACGACAAGGTTTTGTGTAGATTATCGAGGCCTCAACAGAGTGGCACGGTTTGATGCATATCCGATGGCACGAGTGGACGACATCATTGACAAACTTGGTAAAGCGAAGTACATATCAACCCTTGACCTGACAAGAGGATACTGGCAGGTACCCCTAGCAGAACATTCTAGAGCAAAAACAGCCTTTACCACGCCGTTCGGATTGTATGAGTTTGTGACCATGCCTTTCGGACTACATGGAGCAGCAGCGACCTTCCAGCGTATGATGGATCAGGTACTCCGTGGAACAGAAGATTTTGCTGCCGCCCTCCTTGACGATCTGGTAGTCTTCAGTACGACTTGGGAGGAACACATTGAGCATTTGAGGGAGATACTCAGGCGGCTGAGGGAAGCCTGTTTGACCGCTAAACCGAAGAAATGCCACTTAGCCATGAAAGAGACCACATACCTGGGTCATGTAGTAGGAAGTGGAGAAGTCAAACCGGAGCTGAACAAAGTCAAAGCTGTTAGAGAGTTTCCGAGACCAGTTACAAAGAAAGATGTGCGGTCTTTCTTGGGGCTAACCGGGTACTATCGCAAGTTTATTCCAAGTTATGCATCCATTGCAGCGCCTTTATCAGATTTGACAAAGAAATGTTGTCCACAAGTAGTGAACTGGACACCAGAGTGTGAAGAAGCATTTCACCATCTGAAGGAGACCCTTTGCGTTCCCCCAGTGTTGACAAGTCCCGACTTCAAACAGCCTTTTATTATCCAGACGGATGCATCGGAGCGAGGTATCGGTGCCGTGTTAAGCCAGTTGGGAGGAGACCAGCAAGAGCATCCGGTGATGTTCCTGAGCAGAAAATTGTTACCACGAGAGCAGAACTATGCCACAGTAGAGAAGGAGTGTCTAGCAATTGTTTGGGCCATCCAGTCACTGCAAGTTTACCTCTATGGCCAAGAGTTTACTATCCAGTCTGACCACCATGCTTTACAATGGTTAGACAGGATGAAGGACAAAAATGCCAGACTGACGAGATGGGGCTTGACTTTACAAAGTTACAAGTTTACGGTGCAGCACAAGCCAGGCAAGGAGAATGTTAATGCGGATGCTCTGTCCAGAGCCTTTAAGCGCGGATGTGTTAATGTATGACTTTGCGGAACTATAGAACTGGAGACATGTTTTCATCGTCACAAACTTTATTTTGTAAACACTTTTGGAACTTTGTTGATATTAGTGATTTGATACTTCATGGAACTAAGTGGACATTGAACTATCTCCCTTTTCATATCAGTTTTTGCTAGTAACTGGGGGTAGACTTTCATAGACTTTGTGAGGATGTTTGTATCGACAAAAACAGTGCTATTTTTGTCTAGAGAAGGGGGGGAATGTGTGACAAAATTGTCATGATTTCCGGTTCCGTGACAATGACGTCACTACGTCATGCTTCACTGGGTGCGTGCATGCTTTCCGGTTTTCGAGCGAGGAGAGTTTTAGAGTCGTGGAATGAAAATTGTAAGCGAACGCCTCGCAGTTTGTTGTGTTGATAAAGTTTACGTTTGAAACCCTGTATTAAAGACTTGAGTCTTTCACACATTGAAATGATAATGATTCCAAGACTGAAAATGATAACGATTTTAATTAGTCGTTTATTAAGTCGTTAAATATAAACTTACAGCCAACGTAAACTTCTAAGACCAGAAAATAGATCTGCAGGAATGTTTTGAATATTGTTTTCTTCCAGATGCCTACAAGCATTATGGAAAAAAAAAAATAATGATCTCGTTTAAAATGTTACAATTGAGAACTAAATAAGTCTACTTTCTTGTACACGAAAGAGCTGAACGATGCTCTATTTCTACACTTACCATGACTTCCTGTCTTACTCCTATACTTAGAACTTTACTGCGGTATCGGGACTGTTTTAGTTTATTTAACAAGTGTCTCAATAATAAACAAACATGAGGTAATTAACTGTATCTTGTTGAAAAAGTTTACATAAGCTCTTCATTTTTTAGAACGTCAGTATAAGAGGTAGTGTGTTTGAGTGGTTAGAGCGCCTGATTTTGAAATCCGGAGTTCCAGAGTTCAAGTCCTGCTTTAACAACTAGCTGGAGTTGTTTCATGGTAAACCTAAGTTCAACAATACAATACAATACGATACGATACGATACGATACGATACGATACGATACGATACGATACAATACAATACAATACAATACAATACTTTACAATAACTCAATCAACGTAAACTTCTAAGACCAGAAAATAAATCTGCAGGAATGTTTTGAATATTGTTTTCTTCCAGATACCTACAAGCATTATGGAATAAACAATAATGATCTCGTTTAAAATGTAAATGTTAAAATTGTGAACTAAATAAGACTACTTTCTTGTACACGAAAGAGCTGAACGATGCTCTATTTCTACACTTACCATGACTTCCTGTCCTACTCCTGTACTTAGAACTTTATTTCAAAATGGAGGCTCAAAATGATAGATATCTCACCATTGAATAAAGCTCTAAAATCCATCTGGATAAAGAAATATCGCGGCGAAAATTGTAAGAGCAAATGTAAACTTTTCTTTGACTTTGAAGCAGATAACCTCGGAGGCCCTGCTCGTTTTAGCAACTTAAATACGGCAGACACTAAAAAAATATCGAAAAATCTAAGCCCGTTTCTAAAAGAGGTTACAGAAATTTGGACTGAAGTAAATTATCAAGAAAAAATAACGTCGACCGAATCCTTTTTCACACAAAGCTTATGGCAAAACTCACTGATAAGAATTATGAACAAACCGGTCTTCTATAAATCTTGGTGTCAAAAAGGGATTTATTCTGTTAGTCAACTCATCAAAGAGAAACCAAATGTTTTTTTTTTACGGTAGCAGAGTTTGAAAATAAATATTTCATCAAAGTTAACCCTCCCACTTTCTACGGCATAACATCCTCTATCAAAACACTCTGGAGAACCCAAAAACCGAACATAAAAAATAATGAGGCAAAAGAAGAAACATTTCTAACGACCATGAAGGCAACCAAAATACCTAGCAGACTAGCCTATCAACGGCCAGTAGAAAGGAAACCGAATCTCCCAATACCCAGTCAGCAGATGTGGTGCAATGAATTTCAAAGCGATTTAAAATGGAACGTCGCTTATCAGATTGCAAAAAATGTACAAAAAGCACAAAACACCGAATTTCACTTCAGATTCTTACATCAATCTCTGGCCAAAAATACATCTCTATTGAAAATGGGTTTCAAAGAGGATGATAAATGTACTTTTTGCCAAGAAGAACCTGAAAATGTTGGTCTTGCAATAAAACGCAATTCTTTTGGGAAAAATTTGATTCTCTTTTAAAGTATCGTAACTTTGTCCTCAAAACCTCGCCCTCGACAAAACTATGGCTCTGGGTCTGAGATCAGATAATTCGAAACACAAAATAGTATTAACTTCCTTTTCGTACTGGCTAGATTCTTTATTTGGATCTGCAGATGTAAGGAGAATCTCCCATTTATAGAAAGCTTCAAAGCTTATCTTAGATTATATAAAAAAGATTTTGAACCACTATCCCTAGAGTAACTCTGATGGTTTCTCTCCAAATGTTCCCCTGATATCTTTCACCGTATTGTTTTTGTATCGTATGTTTTGTTTCCTTTTTCAGCAAAGAGGTATCCTTTTTTTTCACCGGCCTAACTCCCTTTGAGGCCCCTTAATTGCTCAAAAAACGCACTAGTAATCTGCTTAAGGCATAAATCTCTTTTTATAACACAACACAACACAACACACACCACACAACACAACACAACACAACACACACAAGACAACACAATACAACACAACACAACACAATACAACACAACACAACACAACACAATACAATACAATACAATACGATACCATACAATAACTCAATCATCAGAAATGAAAATCACTAGAACTACGTCCCCGACTTGAAGGTCTTGCTTGCCATCCATCCACTTTCTCCTGACATTGAGACTTGGAGGCCATTCGCGCAGCCATCGGTGCCAAAAGTGCCTAACTAATTCCTGCACTCTCCCCTCCATCGTTTCTTGGGACTGTATGTGGTCTCGTCCACCGATTCTGGGGCAAACTGTCCACCAATCTGACCAATTAAGAGGTGGTCGGGCGTAAACGGTACGTCATCATCCGGATTTGCGGACTGATAAGTGAGAGGCCTCCAATTTAAAAGCGCCTCTGCCTCTGTAAATGCTGTTGATAACTCTTCGTCAGTGATATCTGCGTTACTCAAGATTGCATGCACAGCTCGTTTTGCCGCCTTGATCATTGTCTCGTGTACGCCACCAAAATGGGGTGCTAATGGAGGATTGAAGTGCCAGATAACACCTTCATTCGCTGTTGATGCACTGATTCTGTCTTGGTCAAGCACTTCAATCAATTCGCGCAATTTTTTGTTGACTCTAACAAAGTTACCACCATTGTCAGATAACATTTCTCTTGGAAGACCTCTCCGATTGACCATCCTGAAGAAGAAGAAGAAGGCGTTTAGGAACGAATCTGTATCAAGACCATAAGCCATTTCAAGGTGAACTGCTCTGGTTGCCAAGCAGGTAAATAAGCACAAGTAACTTTTCTGTCTCTTGGTTCTTCTTCCTTGGATAGTGATAAAAGGACCACCAAAATCTACAGCTGTCTGGGCGAACGATCGAAGTGCCACTCGGAGTCTAATATGTGGAATAGGGGCCATGATTTGCTTTGCAGCTTTGGCTTTTCGTTTTCTGCACGTGTTGCACTCCTTCTCCCATTCTCTAATTTCTTCATGCCCAGATATTATCCAAACTAAGGTTGATAAGGCTGCCAATGTTTGATTTGTGCCACGTGTATGCTTTCCTTTCTCATGATAATGCTTAACAACCAACTTTGTGACTTGGTTCTTGTGAGGCAGGATTATAAGAAATCGATCATCTTTTGACAGGAACTCTGCATATGTAAGGCGACCATCACATCTTATCAGACCTTCTTCATCTAATCTTGGGTTTAATCCGTGTAATTTCCTGTTCTTGAGAAGCTCTTTTTGGCGGTGAAATGCTGAATACTCCTCAAGAAAGGGCTCCTGTTGAGCACCTTTATTCGCTTGAATCTCTGCGTTTAATCTCTTGAATCTCTGGCGTCAGTTCTCTACTTTCTTTCTTGTGAAGTCTGCAGTTGTCTATGAAATGACGAATTCATGCATTCGTCTTCTTCGACTGAAATAATTGTTCGTTCTTCACCAAGGTGATTTGCTCGTGTCGTCGGTACTCTGTTTGTCTTCTTGATTTCCTTTTGTTCAGATTTCGGGTCTATGTCGACTCGATTGACAGGCCATTCAAATTCGTCTTCTGCCAGGAAATCTGGACCGTTGCACCACATTTCGCTCTTAGCCAGTTCTGATAGTTGTAAGCCCCTGGTGACAAAATCAGCCGGATTTTCCTTGGTTGGGACGAATCGCCACTGCTTAGGATTTGTAAGACTCTGGATCTCCCCCACGCGGTTCGCTACAAAAGGCTTGAATGAACGACGTCTTCCTCTAACCCACCACAACACGTTCATACTATCAGACCAGAAGGTTGCTTGATTCATAGCACTGTTCAACGTTTTGGAAATTGATTCTGTCATCCTCAACCCGAGAACATCTTCCATCAATTCTAATCTCGGGATACTTGTCGTAGAAAGCGGCGCCACTCTTGTCTTGGCGGCAACTAGCCTTTTTGATGTAAGTCCACTCTTGTATTGTACTCTTGAGAAGACAGCAGCTCCATACGCGTCTTGTGAGGCGTCTACAAACGTAGGCAGAGTCTCTGAAAGCAATTCCTCTTCTTGTCCTAAGCGTAGACTCTTCAGTGTCCTTTCCTTGATCCAAGGATCTCCACAGGAAGCGCGGATATGGTCGGTCTTTTGACTTCAATTCTCAAATACATCTCGGCAATGTCACAAATTAAGGCTACCGGGTGTTTTCGGAAACGAGGTAACACATCGATACCATCTTTCTGTAACTTTGGTCCTTGGTAAATAGTGTCATTCAAGGAGATTCCTTTGCACTTGGAAGACGCGTCAAATACGATACGAATTTTTGTTGTAGCTCTATCTGGCCTGACAACGGGAAAGTGAGGCAAGTACCACTTCTTTGACGGTTTCTTCTCGGCTGGGTCTATCTTTTGAATGTATCCCTTCTCAAGGTACTGAGTGATACTGTTTGAGTAGGCTTCTCCAATCTCTGGACTTTTCAATAACCGCTTTTCAGTGTTAAACAGCCGACGCAACGCCATGTCGTAATTGTCTGGTAGTTCAGGCTCATCATTCTTCAAGGGAATATCCACTTGATATCTTCCTTCCACGTACTTAATGGACTTTCTCTAAGGCTAACTTGTCATCCTAATTGAGGACTTGTGTATCTTTCAACGTCCCAGAACTTTTTCGTCCCAGAATTTTCGAAGCAGGCCACTAATCTCATCTGAGTCTTCTCGATGTTCTTGGATGAAGTAAGTTTGCACGAAATTCGTCTGCAAGTCTCCACCCTTCAGACCATTAGGGGGCCCAATACACGTCCAACCCAAAGGAGTGAGTCTTGCCACTGGCTCGCCTGGTCTGCCTCGAACGTCCTTAATCGAGTAATGTAGATCAGCGTAATCGACCCCTATTAACATGTCCACAATAGGGTTAGGTCCATTATCCGGGAACTGTATATTCTTCAAATGGGTCCACTTCGCAGCATACTTTCCCCAGTTGATTGCTTCCATGTTTCCTGTGAACTTCTCTGCTGTGAATGCACTGACAGTTGTCTTCACACTAGCGTCCAAACTCTCGAGTATAACTGTTACTGGCATAGTTACGAAGGTCTCGATCTGCCCATTTACAACGTTAACGGAGACTTTCTGTGGCTTTCCCTGCAGACCAACTTCAGCTGCTACGTCAGCGTTAATGTACGTCTTTGTTGAGGCTTCAGCAAGTAAGGCATTTGCTTTAATTTTCCGATGCCCATTCTTCAGAACTACAGGTACTGTCTGCAGTGCTAGAACGCCTGTCTGTGCAGATTCGGCTATTGTTGTGGTGTGCGATCTCTCTGGTTGACGATCACCAGACTCCTCAGGGGGTAAGTGGACTAGTAGATTTCTCTTGGAATCAGCATTCGATTTTTTTTCATTTCCCTGCTTGCACCAGTTATGTCACGAATTGTTCCGTTTTCCTCTTTTGTCTGCTGGATATCAGCCTGCTCATTTCGATCTACTTGTGCTTGATCCCGGCTTTCTGATTGTAATAATCTGTTGTGGGTGTCCTTGCAAATGTCAATTCCGCATGTTCTACTTCTTATACATGTTTCTCCACGATGGTCCCCACCTAAGCAACGAAAACACAAGTGAAGACGTTTTGCGGTTTCCCATCTTTCTTGAGTTCCCATGGCTTTAAACTTTTCGCACCGCCAAGCTCCATGAGGTCCGTTGGAGACTTAACACGGACGAAATCCAGTCTTCCTTTGAGCTTTAGTTTTCTGAGAACTCCCGAAGAAGGACCTATCGTTATGGTTCCGATTCCGCTTTTGCTCTCCGATCTTGCTAGCAGTGTTTATTCCACGAATGGTCTCCGAAGGCACTGTTTGGAATTCTGCTTCTTGAACGACAAACTCCTTTAGCGTTTCCACCGATTCCCAGCGACCATTCTCATAAATCCACCGATGATATTGCGGCAGCGTTGACTCATTCAATTTCTTGCACAAACTAAGGTACAACGTTCCTTTTGCCAGCTTCTCATGGCGGTTCGCCTCTTTAAGATTCAACACAAGGACATCCAACAGGTCTGCAATCCTCTCCATGTCTGTTGCATTAGCAGATCGAATTGACTAAATCGTTTCCAATTCTTCTAGATGGAGCGCTATCTTTCGTCTTTGTCCACCAAATTTCCTTTCAAGTCTCTTTTTCGCTGCTTCGTAAGCCGTCGCAGAATCCCTAATGTTTTTACAGCTTTGAGGGCGTCGCCAGATAAATATTGTCGAAGTTGCAGCAGCTTTGATCTGGTGTCGCTAGTGCTTTGTCAATACATGCTATAAAAGTTGTTTTCCATCCTTCATACGTTTCTTTCGTCGCCACAGAACACCGGAATGGAAACGCGTTTTAACCGGATCCACATATCTCGACCGATGGGCTGTCAAGATTTTTCTACTCCGGTTTTCGGGCTTCCGAAATTCCATTTGTCTTCTTCCAGTTCACGCTGTAATCGTTGTTCCTCTTCAAGTAGTCTTTCTTGATACTGGCGAGTCATGCCTTGTAATTCTTCTTTCTGTCGAACGATATCTTGTTTGCGTTTGATTTCGTCTTCTCGGGATTTTTCAGCACTTTTCCGCACAATGGTTTCTTCGATTCGGCGCCGGCGAGTGTTTTCCGATGCATCAGTTGCCGAATTCGATAATTCATCTTTTCGGCCGTCTAAATATTCGTGTGCTTTTCCGCTTGCCTCCGAAAATTCTTCTTCTAACTTGTTCATTTCCTCGCCGAGTTTTTTTCGTTTTCCTCTGTCCTTTAACCGTGAATACTCCTCCGAAAGCTTCGACACTGTTTCCATCGCATGCTCTTGTACTTCGCTTAGCTGTTGACACAGTTTTTTGACTTGTCGTCGACTTGGATCATCTTCTTTATCGATGAGACGAAGCAGCTTGTTTTTGACTCTCGTAAATGCTGATTTCACTCTTGCTTTTCCTGTTTAAGGTCTTCGATCCGCCCTTCGGCTTCGTCGTTCACTTCACCCGCGCTCACGACTTCATCACCTTTCACCGACATGACAGCTTGAACCACGTTCTTTAAATCTCTTCAGAGAATCTGGCTAAGATACCAAAAAATGTTCACGAGATTGAACATTTTATTTCACCAGTACTTGAACTTTTGAAGAACACGATAATCTCGGAATTATAACATCCTTTAAAAACGTCCTCTAAGTTGTTCCGGACGAACTCGATTCCAATTGAATTTAAACTGAACTGATGTTTGCTTAAATATGTGAACTAATACAAAAGACGGAAAGCATATTCGAAATACTACAAAAGAATGTACGTAACCTAACACAATTATTCTCACAAAAAATTACATATTTAATTACATATTATATTTTAATATTACATATTCAATGTTCTCCGAATTCTCTCGTGTCCAGTACTTACAGTGTTCATTGAAAGCAAAATAACGATCACGTTTAAATGCTTAAATTGTGAACTAAAGAAGAGTACCTTGTACACAAAAGGGCTGAACGATGCTCTTTTTCTACACTTACTATACCATTACTTAAGGTGTTTCGATACAGTTTTCTGGAAACAATACCTACGTTTTTCAATCGACTTTTAAGCGGTCATTGCCAAGTCAGATCAACGTGAAATTTTTACTATTAACTGGATTTGAATTGAAGTTTGGCTTAATTTATATTGTGATAAAATCGATTTTACCATGACGACGATAAACAAGAAACTTCGAAATCAGTTGAAGTAAAATTGTGCGCGTTTAAAACTACTTGTTGACACTATCGTGAAGTAATTTCACAAAACTAGTGTCAATCTCTCGATCAATTTAGTACCAGTATACGAATAGTAAGGTTTGAAATGTTTTTGCGATTCATTTGAAATCAAACATACAGAATTTTTTTGTTCTTGCGAAATATATATGTCATATACCATATTTTAAGATTTCTATGTGAGATTTTCAATGCGAAATCTTAAACGCGCAAAATTTCACTTCAACTGAGTTTATCGTTGTCATGGTAATATCGATTTTACCAGAATACTATTTAGCCAAACTTCAATACAAAACCAGTTAATAGTGAAAATTTCACGTTGATCTGACTTGAAAAAGACGGCTTAAAAGCCGATTGAAAAATATAGGTATGGTCTCCAGAAAACTGTATCGAAACACCTTAATTTCCTGTTCTACTCTTGTAATTAGAACTTTACTGTGGTATCTGTGGTATCAGGACTGTTTTAGTTTATTTAACAGTTATTTCGCTGGCAGGGTCCAACCTTGTTTCATGCCATTTGTTTCAAGTCTGCAAATGAAACCCTGTAGGTTGCTTTGAAAACACATGCATCAAGGTGTCAGGTCAGTGAAAGAGATGAAACTTTTGTGACTTTTATAAGTCGTTATAGAAAGTTGATTATGATACTTAGTAAAAAGCATTTTTCTATATTTTCATAAAAATGAACAATCACGTCAATCTTACAAATCTTGAGGACGTTTATAACCAGAAAACACCAAAAAGGGCAATGTTTGATAAAAGGTGTCTCAATGATAAACAAACTGCTACTGAAAACGGTATGTCCAAAAACGGGAGACTCTTGAAAACAACGGAGAAAAAAAACTTTAGCAAGAGTCTGCAGCCACCCCAACCCCTCCCGCCTCCTTTGTATGTCCGCGGGTTAAATTCGCTTTTGTTCTCTTACAGTTCTCTCAGACTCGTTAGGTCAGCAAAAACGTCGCCAGGTAGACATGTTAAAGAGTTTGAACCCAAACGCCTGTAAAACATTGAAATTATAATAATACCAATAGTAAAAATGATAATGATTTTAATTACTCGTTTAATAAGTCGTTAAATATTGAAAAACGCAAGGATATATTTTCACTTGAGGAACAGATCAGATCCACTAACGACATATGAAAGTTGACCTTTAGCGCATAACCATGTCCAGTTCTCTCCCATTTCAATCAAACGATCTGTATTTGTACTGTCACACTAAGACATGAAAGACATAAATTTGGCCTTTATTCATCAAAGGACTCCAAATGCGAAATATCTTTAAGCTCATTGTTGTTCATATTCGTTTACAGTAAATTAGTTATTGTTATCGCTGGATTCACTTTGTTATAGTTACGCATGCATTCGTAACAAAACTAATTAAAAAGATTACGTGACAAAAGTTTACAGCTGATCGAACCAACGAGTGAATGAGCGAGTGCTCATTTGCATATCTGTCTCCGTTACCGATAACCCGTTCATTACGCATACGCGTATTCACGGGTTAAAAATGAGGTAAAACAAGTTTTTACGACTTGCCAAGAATTCGAGGTTTTGTTCTTTTTCTTGAGATAGTCGCTCTTAAGTGATTTAATTTTTATAGACCATGTATATGTGAAAGCTGTTTGTGGTTTTTGCTATTTAGACTCATGCTAAAGCCATATGGAGTAGTCGCAGTACGATATCAGAAATGATTTTAAAGGTGCTCTCCACGAGTAGCCCAATAGGATTTGCTAAGACCTCCTGCCCTATTCCTTTATCTAATTTCTAATAGGTGTTGCAAATTTGGATGGAAGGACAAATAAAGCTGAATGAAAATTACTTATATTTTGTGCGACTTTTTCATTTAAAATACAACCATATCTATTAAAGAGGTTAGGGTAGATAATTATCCAGTGGTAACATTTGTAATATTGTTATGCCCAAAATTCCTGCAAAATAGATAGAAAAACTTTTATGTTTTTAATTAGGATGTACGAAGAACGCCCTCCTTGCCACTTTTATTTCAAGTGGTTTTAAAATATTCATAAGAAATGAACTGAATTTAGGTGAAACTGTTCTCTAAAACTAGACACCAACCATTGACTGAAAAGTGCTTCTTCTTAGTGGCAGTCGTGAAAACATAGTCCCCCTTTAAAAATTTCTGGGGGTTCTGTTCGAGCATCGGGTACTACAGTCAAAACCTAAATATTTGCTTCACAAAGTTTGTTTTCACCTCCCGTATTACTTCAAAGTTTCAATCGATGTTTAAAAAATGTACTACCTACTAAAAATCTATGTTTGTGCTATATTATATAGCACTTGTTTTTCACTTACAGCGTGTATAGATTCGTCAAATTGGCAAACACTCCATGAGGTAGTTGACTAATATCGTTTTCTGATAAATACCTGTTCAAAGGAATCAACGGAATCAGCTCCCAGTCTGATCACAACATTCACCCCTCCCCCCCCCCCCCCCCCCCCCTGTAGGTCCACGGGTTAAATTCGCTTTTGTTGTCTTACAGGTCTCTCAGACTCGTTTGGTTAGCAAAAACGTCGCCAGCTAGAAATGTAATAGCATCTGAATCCAAACGCCTGCAAAACTTTAGAAGGTTAAGTGTTTTGTGCAAAATAGATGCCATGTCATTCAGTTTAGCAAATACCTCAATTAAGTCTGTGTATGGCCTCTTCAACGAGGGTGTCATTGTAGTGTTGTACATTCGCTATGAATCAGGAAAATACCTTTTTTTTCGCTGCGTTTAATAGGATTCTTTCTCATTTGCAGCCTTTCCAGTCTCGTCAGGTTTGAAAGCACGCCATAAGGAAGTTGATTACTTACTTACTTATCCTCTTCGGGCCCACGAGAGGAAGGAAGTTGATTAATGCGATATAAAGGTGATTTACTTTAAACTGAATAGGATCAAATTAATTACAACTAAATTTACCAAAGTCCATGTACACAGCAGGACTCTGATCACGGCAATTCACTTGTTTCTTCCCAACTGAAATTAGAGGCTGGAAAAGAAGTCCAGGTTTCAACGGGATTTCAACACATGGACCTGGCGATTTCGGTGCAAACGTTCAGTCAATTCCCTTGTTGGCTCAATATTTTATCGTTCCCCGGTTTTGTGTTTGGTAATCGATCCTAAGTACATGTACACCGATAAGGGGAAAGCAAAATGAATGATTATTTACGTGTTAAATTCACTCTTGTTCTCTTACAGATTTCTCAGACTTGATAGGAGAACAAAAGCTTCGCCAGGTAGAAATGTTAAAGAATTTGAATCCAAACGCCTGTAAAACATTTGATGGTTAATTAAGTGCTGTGAGTTTAATCTACATGTATGCAATAATATCCCGTTTAACAAATACCCCAAAAGTGTCTACCAAAGGCCACTTTAGTAAAGGCAATATTGTAGAGCTAAACATTCTATATGCATCAGGAAAAGCTATTTTTATACATACATATAGCGTAGTTGTACATTCGTGTTGTTTATAACGTACAGCAATTCCAGATTTGTCAGCTTAGCAAACACATCGTGAGGTACTTTAGTAATTTGGTTGAAGTCCAAGCGACTAAAAAATAGTAACAATCAAATAAATAAAAAATAAAACAATAAAACTAGGAGTAATCGGAGATTAGGATAGTGCGTTCGGCAGTTGAAAGGAGGGATTTTCGTTTTTGGTTATTGGGATAGATGAATACGTCTATGGCATATTGTCAAATTAAGGGTTATTGTGTACAGTGAAACCTGTATTTACTCTGTGTAATGAAGACGGTAGGGAAAGTTTGGTAGCAGAAAAAAAATTAAATCCTTTGAAGTTTGTTGTAGTTGTCAGTAAAGAAAAGTGCTTGGCGGTCCCTTGGGAAAAGTGGGAAAAGTGCACCAAATTTGCATATGTCAAAACGGTAATTTGAAACCTGAAAACACGCTGGCAAAAGCAAAAGTTATTCGCAAGTATTTATATAAACAGACTATGCGCTTCTATAAATTCTCTGTTTTCTTTGTAGTTTCGCTCGCCAAATTAAGATTAAGCTTTTCCAAACTCTCAGCCTTCATTTCCAAGTTTTCCACCGCGCTAAAACATCACAGAAAGTTTGGAGTGTCTTCGGGAATAAACATAAGCCGCGTTTAGTTTCGCGAGCGTTCCACAGATCCATCCGCATAATCTCCATCAAAGTGAGAAAAACATTCGTCGCTTGATTCTTGCTCGTTTTCTGGCTTGAATCTCGCTCGTGTCCGGCCATAAATTTTCGAACGGGATGGCTTGAATATGGTCCGATTCAAGCTCAGTTAAGCCATCCGAATGTCACGGCGGTACATATGTCTCCTTCTATTTTTGCTCAATTCTCGTTTGTTTGTCTCGTTCGTGTCAGCCGAATCATCACCATGATTTGATTCGCGCTGATTAGCATATTTTATATGTTTTAGGAGAACACTAAGCGTGTTGTGCCAGCGTGTTGTGAGCAAAAAAGCTTCGAAAGCAGAAGGACGCACGAAAAGCACATGGAAATACACAATGTGAGCATCTTGTCACGTGTAAATACCAGTTCCCGGCGGCCGAGAAAATTATCACATGGAATCGAGGCCACGTGTGCCAGTCCAAATGGAATCGAGGCTAAGTGTGCCAGTCCAAGATGGCGTCCAAACCCTGAAATCATATAGAATCAAGATCGATACCCGCGAAATCCCGCGGGAAAAAAGACTCGAATAGTATGCGTTCTCCTTCGTCGAACGCAATTACAAGGTGTGACTCTGAGATAAATCCTCTGGAATAAAAGTCGCCCGATTTTATAAAATGGAAGTGGTGCTTGGGTCACTTTTTGACGATAAGCATCGCTTGTTCTAGTAAGTTCTAGAAAATACTGTTTTAAGTGTTTTTGAGATAGAGAGTAGATAAATTGATTAAATGGTTGTTTATGTAAAGCGCACTTATTTATAAACCAAATAACAATCTAAACCATTAAAACCCAATTTTACTACTCGTACAGTTCTTGTTAGCATGTATAGAAATAGTGGATATTTTTTGCAGGCCATGATTGCCTATTCGACCTCCTGGCACGTAAACAAATCACTGTACAATCACTGTACTTCTGCAACCGTGAACAAACTGAAAGCAAACATCGTCTCGACAATAAAGAAGATCCATTCTCAACATTACTACTGACTATTGCTTACTACTCATGGCTTCATATGTCTCCGATTTTTATCTTTTGATTTCGTGTGAATGTGTGCGAGGAATAATGCCATGGATTATATTTATCCTGATCAGATGTTGTGATCATCAGTTGAACCTTTCACTGAACATCTCGCGCGTCAAAAATTCAGTACGTTGTAGACAAATTCTAGCTGATCGTGTAAATCATCATAGATATAATAAGCAAATATTTCACAAAATCAAATATGGGTTTACAATTAGCTCTCACAATTAGTTATATTAAAAGAACATCGTGACGCTAAGTTCTGTAGAAATATGGGAAATTAACATGTGACTTATATTTCTAGCTAGTGATCTACAATCCCCGTCACATTTTGTTGGGACACCTCACGCTCAAAACATATTCACCCTACAGTTGGCGTCCTTCCCTCCCACTGTTGAATTTTGCGGCTCTGAGATCACTAAATGTCAAACCAACATTAAGAAGGGAGGGAGACTCACATGTGTCCCAACAAATGTGACGAGCATTGTTGGTAAAGATGACGTTGTACTATTGACTTACAGTTCTGTTAAACTTTTTAAGTTTCTAAATACATTGTTGGGTAGATGTGTAATAGCATTATTACGCAAATACCTGCGAAAATGAAAAAAATCATAAAAAGTAGTTTGGCATGCACGATGGGTTTAGAAATGGCAAAAGAAGTGGAATATAATCAAAGGGCTCTAAGAGCGATCTCGTTAATGCGAAACATGGTAAGGTTAATTTCAAAGACAGATTAAGGGGCCAGTATCATGCAAAAACAACAAAGGAAGTGTAGCGTTTTTTTTTTTTTTAATTTTTTGAGTTAGCAAACCGAATAGCGGCATAAGTGAACATTCTAAAGAGGTACGAAGAGCTAATGTTTTAAGGTGTAGTACACATGACCATGAAAGCGAGAGGAGTTATTTGAGACTTTTCGTCAGTGTTAATTTAGTAGGTGCGTGAAAGTGTTAACTTTCAAACTATTTTTAATGGTTAATAAGAGTTTGATTACTTTGATTGGTTTTGTTTTGATAGCGTGGATTGTTAAAGTAGTACGTTTGGGCTGGTTTGCGTGATGTAATATCGAGTTTAAAGGTATTTTGACAAAGTGGGTAAGATTGGCTAACTGGACTAGTTTGAGCCAGCCCATGAATAACAATGCTAACTCGTAACACAATATTGCGGTAAGCTCATGTTTTTCACACTGACACGATTCAATATTTTTTTAGAATTAAGGTTACAGTGTACCTTCAGATCAAAAATTTATTGAAAATTTTTTTTGGCGTTAAAATAAAGTTTAAATGAAGAATGATCCTCGCAGTTGTGAACGCAATTTAAACAATTGCGAAAAGAAGCCTGAAAAAAATTCAGGACTTCAACGGGGTTCGAACCCGTGACCTCGCGATACCGGTGCGATGCTCTACCAACTGAGCTATGAAGCCACCGACGTTGGGAGCAGGTCAATTGTAGGTTCATATGTTCCCGTGAAAGGAGTGAATGTGAATGATATATATGAAATAAATCATATATGAACTGCGGAAATGAAATCAAATGAAGAATGATCCTCGCAGTTGTGAACGCAATTTAAACAATTGCGAAAAGAAGCCTGAAAAAAATTCAGGACTTCAACGGGGTTCGAACCCGTGACCTCGCGATACCGGTGCGATGCTCTACCAACTGAGCTATGAAGCCACCGACGTTGGGAGCAGGTCAATTGTAGGTTCTTATGTTCCCGTGAAAGGAGTGAATGTGAATGATATATATGAAATAAATCATATATGAACTGCGGAAATGAAATCAAATGAAGAATGATCCTCGCAGTTGTGAACGCAATTTAAACAATTGCGAAAAGAAGCCTGAAAAAAATTCAGGACTTCAACGGGGTTCGAACCCGTGACCTCGCGATACCGGTGCGATGCTCTACCAACTGAGCTATGAAGCCACCGACGTTGGGAGCAGGTCAATTGTAGGTTCATATGTTCCCGTGAAAGGAGTGAATGTGAATGATATATATGAAATAAATCATATATGAACTGCGGAAATGAAATCAAATGAAGAATGATCCTCGCAGTTGTGAACGCAATTTTTCAGGCTTCTTTTCGCAATTGTTTAAATTGCGTTCACAACTGCGAGGATCATTCTTCATTTGATTTCATTTCCGCAGTTCATATATGATTTATTTCATATATATCATTCACATTCACTCCTTTCACGGGAACATATGAACCTACAATTGACCTGCTCCCAACGTCGGTGGCTTCATAGCTCAGTTGGTAGAGCATCGCACCGGTATCGCGAGGTCACGGGTTCGAACCCCGTTGAAGTCCTGAATTTTTTTCAGGCTTCTTTTCGCAATTGTTTAAATTGCGTTCACAACTGCGAGGATCATTCTTCATTTGATTTCATTTCCGCAGTTCATATATGATTTATTTCATATATATCATTCACAAAATAAAGTTTACAGAATGAACTTTCATCCAAAAAAAAGAAGTATCTAAAAATAGTGAAAATTGACGGAGAAATGACGGTATAACTTTTGTGGGCGGAGTTTGTTTATTAAGCGATATGTTTTTTTAAGTGCCGTTTTCTCAAAGTTAATTTTTCGCTTGTTGGGGACACTTTAAAGAGCTACAACTCAAAGGGAATTTGTTCGATTTTCCTTAAATTTGGACAGAAGCTAGGCTAACATATAATCAACAAAAAAGTGTCGGCGAATTTCTTAATTCCGAAAACTTTTTCGTGAACAGGCATTTCCGTGCGATCATTCCAATTTTTTTCTCCCTTTTTCGAAAATATCCTGTAACGTTTCACTGCAACTGAATATGGAAATCGCCGACACGTTTTTTTAGCGCTTGGTGTCCGGAAACCCAAGAACAAATCAAATTTGCAAAATATAATAATCGCTTTGAGTTATAGCGTTTTAAAGCTGATTCGGACGTTCGAATTTAGACGTCGTAAAAAATTCGACAATTCATTTTATTACGAAATGGTTTCCATATTTAGATAGCCAGCTCTATAAGCTTTAATTTGATATCTGGGTTTAGGTATATTGAGTGTAATCTTAAGAAGCTAGAGCTGTTATACTGGAGACACCCCCGAAGGTACACTATAACCTTAAACCTAAGGATTTTTGACCAACGCAAAAAGAAAAATACAGTAAACCACTTTCATGATGTTCAGTCCGAAGTGGAAAGAAAAAAAAAAACAAGAAAACGGCCCGAGCAAGATTCGAACCCACGCGTGTCTCGGTTGAAAATTCCTTTTAGATCGATATTAACGTTGCATTAAAGACTCCAAATGCGAAATATCTTTAAGCTTATTGTTGTTTATATTCGTTTACAACAATTTAGTTATTGTTATCGCTGGATTCACGCTGTTCTTGTTACAAAACGCATTCGTAACAAAGCATTACGTCACTAAGTTTACAGCTGATGGAAGGAATGAGCGAGTGAGAGTAAGCGACTCATTTGCAGACTCGTACCGAGAAGATTAGATACCAGGGTGAATTGAGGCGCGCGAGGTGTCATGGGAAGGGTCGAGGGAAAAATAGCGACTGGACGAACTCGTCTCACAGAAGGATCCAAATCACTCACTGAATGGTGCAGAAGGTTTTTTAAGCTTTCGGCTTGTTGTTTTGGCCAATTTTTTACATGTGTCTGTTACCAAGGCTGTCCGTTAATGACACGGCTCAAAGTGGCGTTGTATGGATTTTTTTTTTAATTTTTTACTCTTTATTCGAGCATTAGGGAAACGGGACATTTCTCGGGTAGAAGTGGAAATTGAGCTAAATCATTGCTAGAAACTGGCTATCGGACGATATCAGGTAAAGCTAATATAAATATGGCCTTTTTTGACTTAAATTGTCATGGATTCTTATCTATCTTACTTTTTTTAGCTTAGTGTCATAAGTCGAGGGCAAAATGGCTCTCAGATGTTTGAGTTTGTTTCAGCGACTCAGCCTCTTCAATACTAGTTATTAAAAGTGGCCATTCTTTTTATTTTTATCTATCTGTTGAAAGGTACACGATTCAAGACGGTTTGGCTGCGAAACAAGCTCATTTAAGTTTGAGAACACGTAGTGTCGTGCCCTGCATTGCAAGCTTTATAAAAATAAGCTTATGTTAAGGATAAAGTACTTCTATCATAATTATTGACAAGATGTTTTTATATTTCAACTAGTATTAAGTCAGGATGATAAAGTATTCAAAAGGACAAAAAAGAGACCTTTCAGCTAGAAACCCAAACAAACATAATTAACATTTTTTCTTTGTATTATCCCAATACTTGTACAACCCCCCCCCCCCTCCCCCCCGCCCCCCCCCCCCACACACACACCCCCCTGCCCAGGGGGTAGTCATATATAGGTATCAGAGGCAATCAGATCAAGATATTGTAATCATGGGATCCCAAAGCACATTTTGTTCTTTGTCAGTTTCTAAGTTTTACTACTTCTTTTGCAAATGAGAACCTGGTTCATTTGTCAGGCTTAAGTGCTTTGCCAAATTTCAGCTTGCATTTTAATCTACAGGTTCTTATATGCAGATTTTGTATTTAAGGGGACTGGGTCATACCACCTCCAAAAAAATTACTTTAATATTAGTACTTTATATTTTATTGTATTTTGCCTTCTAACTTCCATTTTAAGTTTGAAAAGAATGGTTGGGGTCCAAGAAGGCTTGGATGCAATCACAATATTTCTATCTGCCCAGAAGAAGCTATAAATCATGCCAGTTGAATAGACTACTGTTAAGGAGCACTGGCCAAATTTACAGTCAATGAACTCTTCCAGAAATATTGTTGAGAGTAGAGTCTGAGGAGTTGAGCTCCATTGTATTTCTTTTATATTTTAATTAAAGAAGAGAAATGATATTGTTTCCAAGAATTAAATTTAAAGATAGGGGGTGGGGGTCATAAGTTTTCTTTATTCTGTGATAGCAAGCAATCAATGCTTCATAAATAAAATTCAAAAGAAATGAAAGCAATTTAATGGCTGTATGTGTCCATTATGTTTCATTTGTTTTCATTAAAGACCCAGTATTGTCCATTATGCTTCACGTGCCTCTGTTATTGTTTTGGGTTGCACAAGTGTGAGGCATCTATTGTTCAGAGGTGCGTGAAGCATAATGGACAATACTGGGTCTTTAAAGTGCACCTAACCCCCAATTTTGTTTTCGCTTAATCAACTCTATGTACGTTGAAAAGTCGAATAGTGAAATATTTCTTGTTTCTAACGTCGCGTTAGTGAGTTATAGAGATTTGAAGTTACAAAATGCTTATTTGATGACGTCATTTTAGGATTTTGCCATTATTTCTACATCAATTTACAATACGCAGTATACGGCTTAAGGAAAATGAATTTGAGAAATACTAAATATAAACTGTGGTCAGTCAATTGATTCATAAAAAAATATTCCGTGGAGGTAAAAACAAGTAGTTGTATAATAAATGAATCCTAAAATGACATCATCAAATTAGCATTTTGTAAATTCAAATCTCTTTAACTCACTAACACGGCATTAAAAACAAGAAATATTTCAATATTCGTTTTTTCAACGCGCATAGAGTTGATTAAGCGAAAAAAAATTGAGGTTAGGTGCAGAACGCAGGTTATTTGTATAAGCAGCAAAGACACACAGTCTTCAGCAGATTAAGTTCGGTCTGTTATATTAAGAGTGACTTTCCCTAAATACCAACTATAGCGTGCAAGATAGAAAAATCGAAATCGCCCAAACTTTGCCACAATAAAGACCTTAGAAAACTATTTTAGAAAATATAGGTTTCAGCTGTTTTGGATTTATATATTCCAAGCAGGACAATATTTTAATATTTATAATTACCCTTGCCAGAGGCCTCAGACAGGCGAAAAATGCCCTTTTTAGTTGGCCTCGTGTGCAAAATTTAAAAGAGGCTGGATCACTATTTCACTACATAGAATTCAGCGATCATTTCTTTACCTTTTGCCGTTATTAGAATGTAATAATATTTCAACTACAATTTTTGAGCATTTTTTAAGTTACCGTTAGAAATGGTGTTTTTAAAAGTGTCAAAATTGGCTAACTTTAGAAACAAAAATCGCTATCTGGTACATGGATTTCGAACTCAAGTTAACATTCTAATAAAACAGCAACTCTAGTTCTATTGAAATATGAAATAAAATTTTGGGGCAATTAAAACTGCAAAGTTTGACAGCCGAAAACATTCACGCTACTTGATCGAAATTGGAGAATGACAGTCGTATCGCCCGCCGATAAAATTGAATTGCCCTAGTGTTTTTGTATATTTTCTTCAAGGAGACCTTTCTCGTACCACTTTATGGCCATATTTAGCTTTTCCTGGTAAAATGCATCCTCTGTGGCTTCGAAAAAGTTCTATTCCTTTAGTCGTTTCTCATGCAAATTAAGACAAATCGCTATACTTTGTTTACAACCAAGAATTATCGCCGATAAACCCTTGTGAATCTCTTCATCTTCACTACTTTCTTAGGGCATCTTCTTATATGATAACATAAGACATAAAAATAAAACAAAACGAAAGTAAAGCGGGACTCACCTTTGATTTCTTTGGGTCGAGAACGATACAAGAACGTCGAGAAAACAAAGTCCGTTCATCGCCGTGCCGAGCGTGACAGGCACCGTGACTGTCCACCGTGACAAGTTTTACTTTGTCCCAGGTCACCAGCTCTGTCACGCTCGGCACGGCGATGAACGGACTTTGTTTTCTCGACGTTCTTGTATCGTTCTCGACCCAAAGAAATCAAAGGTGAGTCCCGCTTTACTTTCGTTTTGTTTTATTTTTATGTCTTATGTTATCATATAAGAAGATGCCCTAAGAAAGTAGTGAAGATGAAGAGATTCACAAGGGTTTATCGGCGATAATTCTTGGCGATAATTCTTGGTTGTAAACAAAGTATAGCGATTTGTCTTAATTGCATGAGAAACGACTAAAGGAATAGAACTTTTTCGAAGCCACAGAGGATGCATTTTACCAGGAAAAGCTAAATATGGCCATAAAGTGGTACGAGAAAGGTCTCCTTGAAGAAAATATACAAAAACACTAGGGCAATTCAATTTTATCGGCGGGCGATACGACTGTCATTCTCCAATTTCGATCAAGTAGCGTGAATGTTTTCGGCTGTCAAACTTTGCAGTTTTAATTGCCCCAAAATTTTATTTCATATTTCAATAGAACTAGAGTTGCTGTTTTATTAGAATGTTAACTTGAGTTCGAAATCCATGTACCAGATAGCGATTTTTGTTTCTAAAGTTAGCCAATTTTGACACTTTTAAAAACACCATTTCTAACGGTAACTTAAAAAATGCTCAAAAATTGTAGTTGAAATATTATTACATTCTAATAACGGCAAAAGGTTAGTGAAATAGTGATCCAGCCTCTTTTAAATTTTGCACACGAGGCCAACTAAAAAGGGCATTTTTCGCCTGTCTGAGGCCTCTGGCAAGGGTAAATATTAAAATATTGTCCTGCTTGGAATATATAAATCCAAAACAGCTGAAACCTATATTTTCTAAAATAGTTTTCTAAGGTCTTTATTGTGGCAAAGTTTGGGCGATTTCGATTTTTCTATCTTGCACGCAATAGTTGGTATTTAGGGAAAGTCACTCTTAAATCCATTCTGAATGGCGCTTTGCACTTTTTTCAGTTATCAGACTTAGCAGGCCCACGAATTATCACTTGAAGATTTTCCAAAAAATACAACTTTCATCTAGTGCTAACTTGATCTAGAAGCCCCAATTGTTCATTGACTGCTAATCTCACATATTCCCAGATCATACATTTGGCTTGTGCAATGTTAATTTTTTTGTATTTTTTTTTGGTGCAGGGTTTGCTCGGTTTCTTTTAAACAAAATGAAAATGTGAAAAGGCACTTATTCGAGATGTTGCGTATGACAAGTTTCTGTCCTGAAGATTCAGCAAATCGCCAAAATTTGTGGTAAACACACGACGCCAAATACGCTTTGGAATTTATAATAGTGTTTGAAATCATGCCAAAGATATGAGACTTCTTGCTTCTAGGAAAAAAATTAGCAGAAAACATAAAAATTAGCAGAAAAGAAAACGAAACGAAACGAATGACTATGTTGAACTGAACATACAACAAAATTCGATTTACTTCTTTTAGGGCTAAAAACAGGGACGTCAGGGTTTAGATCCAGTACGCAAGGCTATAAAGTATGAAAATAACTCCAAAGAACACCCTGTAGTACTCAATATTTGAGTCAACAACGAGGAGATAGATTGATAGAAAGGTAATATTTCGGTTTAATTCAAAACCATTTTCAAACGATGGACAAATTTACGAAAGCAAGCGTAGGTTATATATATTGCAAGAATTGATGGTTTGCAATCACGTGACCTTCAGTCCTGTGGGACTCAAATGACAAAGGCCATGGCGGCCATATTGGTGCCAGAACAAAAGAAGTTCATCAAAATTCTTTTGTAGGTGTCCTCTAACATGGCCGCCGTGACGTCATGTGCAAACCAAGAATTACGATCACAAGCATAATTTTGTAAGAAATGAAATAAACAAAGCATAGAGTCCTAACAAAGGGCCTGGTCGCACTACAGCCAAAAACAAAAATTAGCCCGTGCAAAAATCGAGGAAAACAAAAGAAACCGCTCCGGTGGGACACGTTTTTTGTGGAATGCTTTTGTTTTTATGTCATTTTGCACAGGCTAATTTTTGTTTTTGACTGTAGCGCGACCAGGCCCTTAGTTCTATGCAAACAATGCCAATTCCTTAGTGGCTTTGATCCCGGTGTTCAGGCAGGGTTTGACAGTTTTAATATAAAGGAATTCCAAGAAACAGAGCTGATAGAAATTAATGTTGGTCGCGAGAATTGAAGCATTGCGTAGTATAGCATTGTGGAGGTGATGGGTTTAGTTTGATATAACATTTTTTGTTGTTGATGGCATTATGTAGATTGTGTATTTCAATAAAAATGTGTCTAAAATGTTCACAATTCAATTGTGTAGGTGACAGTACATGGCTGAGTTATGATCAGTAATTCCGTGTTCATCAAGACGGAGTATAAGACAGCGATCCGTTTTGCCGATATAACGCGCTTCGCATCCCGGGCATTAAAGTTGGTACCATGCGACTTGAGGTTGAACGGGATGGGATCTTTAATGCTACAGAATGATGATAAACCCTATCTTTGCAGCATCGTTTTAATTTGCTAATCAGCCTCTTCATAATTGCTTCGCCAGCGTGACCATACGGCACTTGTATCCAGATAGTTTTCACCTCAAAGTCACGCTTGGATTTGTTAGAGGTGTCAGTGCTGTTGTTTCGTTTTTCTTGTGCAAGTTTGAACTGGCGTAAGTCAGAGTGCATTAGCGACGTGTTTGGGAAAACTATGTTGAACGCATGACTTTGTTGAAATGAACATACAACAACATTCGATTTATTCCTTTTAAGGATAAAAACGGGGAATTCAGGAGGGTTTTAATCCAGTATATTACAGTATTATAATTAAATGCATGACTGATTGAATGACTTCAGTCGTTTTTACGAGTCTTTTTGTGGTAATTAAACTTATGTTGAAAACATTTACATAAGTGCTTCAATTTCATGGGGAATACTTATCTTCACTTACAGTCGCGTTAGTTTATTCAGCTTAGAAAACACACCCTCGGGTAGAAATTCAATAGCATTTTCAGACAAATCTCTAATAAGAATAAAAAATAAAGCAAGTGTTAGCAATTCCAGATTTGTCAGCTTAGCAAACACATCGTGAGGTACTTTAGTAATTTGGTTGAAGTCCAAGCGACTAAAAAATAGTAACAATCAAATGAATAAAAAATAATTAAAACAATAAAATTACAACGTATGACTCTGAGATAAATCCTCTGGAATAAAAGCCGCCCGATTTTATAAACTGGAAGTGGTGCTTGGGTCACTTTTTGACGATAAGCATCGCTTGTTCTGATCTAGAAAGTTCTAGAAATTTCTGTTTTAAGCGTTTTTGAGATAGAGAGTAGATAAATTGATTAAATGGTTGTTTATGTAAAGCGTACTTATTTATAAGCCAAATAACAATCTAAACCATTAAAACCCAATTTTACTACTCGTACAGTTCTTGTTAGGATATATAGAAATAGTGGATATTTTTTGCAGGCCATGATTGCCTATTCGACCTCCTGGCACGTAAACAAATCACTGCCTATTCCATCTGCAACCGTGAACAAACTGAAAGCAAACATCGTCTCGACAATAAAGAAGATCCATTCTCAACATTACTACTGACTATTGCTTACTACTCATGGCTTCATATGTCTCCGATTTTTATCTTTTGATTTCGTGTGAATGTGTGCGAGGAATAATGCCATGGATTATATTTATCCTGATCAGATGTTGTGATCATCAGTTGAACCTTTCACTGAACATCTCGCGCGTCAAAAATTCAATTGTAGACAAATTCTAGCTAATCGTGTAAATCATCATAGATATAATAAGCAAATCTTTCACAAAATCAAATATGTGTTACAATTAGCCCTCCCTCCTTTTATTTGCAATGCTGTGTAATCTGAAGTTATATTAAAAGAATATCGTGACGCTAAGTTCTGTAGATATATGGGAAATTAACATGTAACTTATATTTCTAGCTAGTGGTCTACTCGTCACATTTTGTTGGGACACCTCACGCTCAAAACATATTCACCCTACAGTTGGCGTCCTTTCCTCCCACTGTTGAATTTTGCGGCTCTGAGATCACTAAATGTCAAACCTACATTGAGAAGGGAGGGAGATCTACATGTGTCCCAACAAATGTGACGAGCATTGTTGGTAAAGATGACGTTATACTATTGACCTACAGTTCTGTTAAACTTTTTAAGTTTGTAAATACATTGTTGGGTAGATGTGTAATAGCATTATTACGCAAATACCTGCGAAAATGAAAAAAATCATAAAAAGTAGTTTGGCATGCACGATGGGTTTAGAAATGGCAAAAGAAGTGGAATATAAAAAGGGTAGCGAAATGAAATAATAGAATGTTTACAAAATTATGTTTTTTTTGATGTCTTACAATACTGTTAAAAATCATTAATTAAATCGGGCTGACTTTGTGCCAAGCCCCCCGATTTTATAAAATGGTTCAATTCAAAACCATTTTCAAACGAATCTGGACAAATTTACGAAAGCAAGCGTAGGTTATATATATTGCAAGAATTACAAACATCACAAGCATAATTTTGTAAGAAATGAAATAAACAAAGCAAAGAGTCTTAACAAAGTTCTATGCAAACAATGCCAATTCCTTAGGCCCGGTTCAAACGTCAAACTTCACATGTGCCGAATCTAATGCAAATGAGCAAAATCTATTGTTCTTGCTCATTTGCATTAGATTCGGCACATGTGAAGTTTGACGTTTGAACCGGGCCTTAGTGGCTTTGATCCCGGTGTTCAGGCAGGGTTTGACAGTTTTAATAATATATATAGATAGGCCAAGCCTAACAGCGTCGCACTTTGAACAAGCCTAACTAAGGTGAAACTTAACTAACGTGAAACTTAACGGCTAAGGTGAAAGGTTGGAAGCACAAGAATTAAGATTGACGAACGGGCTATTTTCAATTTTAGCAATTCTCAAAAACAGTATTACCCGACAGATACATTTAGACCGTACAAAAGTTCACAAAAACAACTTTTCTCTGTCTAGAATAACTAGTACGACTACTTTCCGAATAAAATACAGTTTTTGTTTGTCAAAAATTGCCCGAGAAACTGATTTGGAAATCAAAATTGCAAAAATACATAAACATATTTGCATAAGGCGACGCGAATGAGGACAGAAAATCTAAGTCTTATTTTGTTTACATAAAATCGCTTTTTAATTTATGTAATGAATGAACAGACATAAAAACGGACAACACAATCTTCTTTCGAAAAATTTTATTCGAATCTCCATTAATTTATGTTTAAAAGCAAAACATGTACCATTTATAGCACATCAAGGCAGAGCTGTCCTCGTTGAAATTCAAGATAACAACAACTTAATTTGAACGTTTCATAAACATGTCTCCAAACCTTAAGCGAACATAAAGGAAAAGTCAATCAAAAATTGATATCGACATAAATTCCCATCGAAAAATATGATTTATTTTACCTTTAAAGCACTGGACTGCTTGGAAATTCTTTAAAACTCCGCTTCTTTGGTTCTAAAATCCCTAATAAAAACAAGGCATCTCCCCGCATTGCTCCTGAAGTTCCTCGAAGCAAGATTTTATCCCTGAAAGCTCTTCTTTTTCCACTAAAGCGGCTTATGAGTATCCCTTAATTAGTATCCCTGTCTTGAGTAGCAAACCGCGAAAAAATGCAGAGAAATAACGACTTTACTGCTCCGCCTAACACTGCGAAAGATCCAACTTTTTTAAAACTTTAAAAAAAGTGTTTACCGAGCTGACGGCTGTGCAGCCGCGCGTGTGGCGTCATACGCGCATGTTTTGCGACGTGTCATACGCGCCCGCGAATTAGCCCTGCCCAACGGACACACATGTACACACGCGCGCCCGCGAAACATTCCGCTAGCCATGACCATGAAAAATGACGGGCATAGATTCTATAAGTATGGGGCTGCGCAGCCGGGCCTTCGGCCTGGCGAGTGCTCCTCTGTAAAGGGATTCCAAGAAACAGAGCTGATAGAAATAAGCATTGAAGCATTGCGTAGTATAGCATTGTGGACGTGATGGGTTTAGTTTGATATAACATTTTGTTGTTGTTGACGGCATTATGTAGATTGTGTATTTCAATAAAAATGTGTCTAAATTGTTCACAATTCAATTGTGTAGGTGACAGTACATGGCTGAGTTATGATCAGTAATTCCGTGTTCATTAAGACGGAGTATAAGACAGCGATCCGTTTTGCCAATATAACGCGCTTCGCATCCCGGGCATTGAAGTTGATACCATGCGACTTGAGGTTGAACGGGATGGGATCTTTAGTGCTAGAGAATGATGATAAACCCTATCTTTGCAGCATCGTTTTAATTTGCTAATCAGCCTCTTCATAATTGCTTCGCCAGCGTGACCATCATATGGCACTTCTATCCAGACAGTTTTCACCTCGAGGTCACGCTTGGATTTGTTAGAGGTGTCAGTGCTGTTGTTTCGTTTTTCTTGTGCAAGATTGAACTGGCGTAAGTCAGAGTACATTAGCGACGTGTTTGGGGAAACCGCCTATGTTAAACGTATGACTATGTTGAACTGAACATACAACAACATTCGAATTATTTCTTTTAGGGATAAAAACAGGAAATTCAGGAGGGTTTTAATCCAGTATATTACAGTCTTATAATTAAATGCATGACTGATTGAATGACTGCAGTCGTTTTTACGAGTCTTTTTGTGGTAATTAAACTTATGTTGTTCAAAACATTTACATAAGTGCTTCAATTTCATGGGGAATACTTATCTTCACTTACAGTCGTGTTAGTTTCTTCAGCTTATTAGAAAACACACCCTCGGGTAGAAATTCAATAGCATTTGAAGACAAATCTCTAATAAGAATAAGAAATAACACAAGTGTTACCACTTTGCGCTTTTTGGGATGGCAATATGTCAATAACTAGCTAGTGCTCCATTTAGCAAGCTTCTAAAGTACCCTTTTGCATCTTCTAATGCTTTATAAATTGCAAACGTCTAATGTTCTCTTTTGTAACCTTCCATTTTTCTTTTTACAGTACTAGGCAAAAGTAATGCAAGTAAATTTCAACGAAATTTGCTTTTTTTTTTGGACTCTGACGAAATTGAACCACATTTTGCATAAGTGAAAATTTCAACGAACTTTTAATTTCAGCAGTCATTCATTCCTTTCCTTTACAATTGTAGGTTCGTCGAAATTTCGAGGCTATTGATTCCGCTTCTTGCGTAAGTTCGGATCTGTGGTAAAATTCGGAAATTGGCCCATTTCGCTGTTTACACGTGTTCTTTGTTGTAACCAAACTAGTATTTTCGAACGAAGGGACACATTAAAAGAGTTAGATAAGCATTAATGCCACAGCTGTTTTTGTTGTTATCCACATAAGAACTACTAGTACAAAGGAACATCGGTTCAGTCGTTACTAATCACGTTACCGGAATAGACCAGTCAGCAGCGCATGCCACACATGTCATTTAGATGGCGTCATCAGCATGCTCCTTATCAAAGGCCTTACTCCACTTATTTTACGAGATATGCATACTTCTTGGAAGGGATGTAGTCTCCCTTTTTCAATTCATTGGTAAATTCTCCCAGATAGTTGCCTGGGTAAAGTTCCCGCCAACTGTGTGCACGTCGGTATTCGGCGTAACCAATCAGAGAGCAATAAAACTTAGGTATACCTGATTTTAATACACTAATTTAAAGAAATGAACGTGTACCCAATGCTTTGCTTATAGTGCAATATTTATTTTTTTACTTACAGCACTAATAGATTAGACAAGTAAGCAAAAACTCTGTCGGGGAGAAACGTGATTTTGGCAAAAGAGAGATCACTGTGAAAAAAAAAAACACTACTATGTCGATCCGGAGATATTACATTGGTGAGAAAGAAATTCTGTTACCTTTAAGTATTATTAACTTTTAATTATTATTAAAACAAGTTGAGCCTCAATGTCGCTAAAACTGAGTTTATGGTCATAAGCTCGCGTCAAAAAATGCAGTCTTTAAATGACAAGACAATAAATATTAATGTCGACGGCGTCAAAATAAACCAAACAAATCATAGCAAAGCTCTCGAACTGAGCATGGATGAAAACTTATCCTGGAAGGAGCACATACACGCAATTTCGAAAAAGTCGCTCCCAGTATCGGTGCACTTAAGCGAGTTAGATCTTTTATTTTCATGCACACTGCTATTACAGCCATGCTCCGTCACGCGTGACCAGTATTTTTGAAAATTTGAATGGAGTTTTCAAGTTTATGCGTCGGTTTTGTAAATTCATTCCGAGATTCGGAATTCCCGTGAGAATTTTACCGCATTTTTGGAAACAAAGAGCAACAAAATATCATTTTACTTTAAATGTTACAGATCTGAACAATATTAGGTCTTTTATGCGTGTAGCGAAGTTATTTTTCCGTTAACTCGTGACTTTCAAAGTGTTTTCTAGCGAGATCTTCAAGGTTTCATTCAAATTTCGGACGTTACAAAGAAATATTCAAATGTTCATTTCAGTCTTGTGATTACTGGTCACGCGTGACGGAGCATGGCTGTAAAATCTACAAAGGTCTTATCGAACCACATTTTGATTACTGCAGTGTTGTTTGGGATGGCTTGTCTCGACAGCGGAGTGAGAAACTCAAAAACTACAAAATCGTGCTGCCAGAGTAGTTACTAAATGAAGTTATGATACGAACTCTAGCTATCTTCTCAACTCGCTTGGCTGGGATAACTTATCAGTTAGAAGGGCGAAGCAAAAGGCAAATTTAATGTATAAATGCGTTAATAAGCTTGCCCCAGTTTTTCTTTGTAACATGTTTACCCCGAGAGCTTTGTCCTTTGATCTTCACGACGCAAGACAAATATTGTATTTACCAAAACCAAGAACTGACTACCTGAAGCGTAGCTTCAGTTACAGCGAAGCCTCTCTATGGAACGATCTTCCAGAGGAACTTCGCACTGCAGAATCTCTAGACACCTTCAAGAGAGGCTTTAATAAATGGTTCTCTGTATCGGACTCCCACACGGCAAATATGTAAACCAGTGAATGGAAAATTTTATACATGTTATGTATTTTTTTTTTCTATTATTGTATACTGATATTTTTACCGTGTTTTAAATAAAGTTTTCATTCATTTGTCACTTTTTTAATGGTATGTCTATAAAGTTTCTCGGTCGTACTGAACAACCAAGTTATGCTTTATTTATGCGGTATGTGATTTTTTTTTTCATATTGCTTAAGGACAATGAATTTTCGATAATTACCCTTTGGGCGAGATCCACCGCTAAAAAATCATGAGCTTTGTTGGTTGCATGAAATCGAAGCCCCTCCCATACAAACGATACAAATAATATCAAAAGGCAACGTTACATGTGTTCAGTGATCGATGGAGCGCATTGATTGAAGTTGACAAGTGTTATTCCATCGTCATCCCAGCAGGAAAGATAATTTCCATTATAGTAACTGAAATATCCATAACAACCCTCCGACCCGCAATCTAAAAAGGGAATAAATCGAATAATAACTATTATCAAAGATATAGCAAAGTATACTTAGTATAGCCCGTCCATAAACATTTAAACTCAATCAACCCTCACATTTAGTTCACTTTGGAGATGCCGTCAACATCCACAGGCAACCCAACAATTGCCTTTCTTGACACTAATACCACAGTCCTCCCAGATGGCCGAGTGGAAAGTAAATGTGTACCGCAAGGTGACACACACGAACAAGTAGCTATCATTCGACTCCCACAGCCGTGAACAGAGCAAAAGAGCAGTAGTCAAAACACTCATGGACCGAGTTAAATGTCTGCCATCAATCACCGAGCAACGGCGCAATGAAGAACAGCGCGTAATCAGTGATTAGAAGGCTAATTAATGGCTACCCGGTAAAATTCATTGAGAAAACTTGCGAGAAAAAGGAAAGAGAGACACGATCGGAAGTCCTGAAAAGTAAAGTCACGGAATTGATCTTCGTACTATACCTGGCCTTCATCGATTTTGAAAAGGCCTTTGAGTCGGTGAACCGTGATGTGATATGGCAAATCTTGCGACATCGCTTTCATCCGAACTTTTGCTGGCGGTCCTAAACTGGGTCGTAATACAAGCTTATGGACTGGGATAAAACGAAGGAAGTAAAATGGATTGGCCATACCTTGGGAAGGAGAGAGAAACACAACTATTGCGATGAAGTGGAACCCTCGGTGTAAGAGAAAAAGGGGAAAACCAAAAAAACCGTGGGCACGCACAGTGACAAAGGAGTTGGAGAACATCGGGAAGAAGTGGGGTGAGGCCGAATTTCCAACACCATTATCCGATGGAAAGCTTTGGTGGAAGCCCTTGGCCTCAGGAGGGGCAAAGGGAATTTACTCAAAACAGAAACCGGCTAACACAACAGTTGATATTGGGTCTCATTTAATGTAGTACAGTACTAAGTATAGTGATGCAAGGAATACATATTCATTATATCAGCCAATTATACTCTCGATCTGGAAACAGTTTATGAACTAATGAATTATTATCATATCAGGACTAGAAGTTTAGATCAAAGCCCTACCGGTAAATATAACTGAAAATTCTTTTGTGTCTTTCCCATTAATGCTGGTGGCCACACAGCTATAGTTTCCTTCTTCATTTAACTGTACGCTTGCAGTACCAGTTGTATTTACCAACACTGTAGAGTTCTTCATCACAGCTGTGTATATAGGAGGCTGTCCGTTGGCTGAACATGAAAATTTGAAGCCTGGTAATGCACTAACAACAGGACCTGGATCCATTAATGTTACCACGGGTGAAGCTAATTAAGAAAAAAAGCATTGTGTTTCTAACAGTCAAAACGCTAGTGTCAACCTTTTTACGGTGTATAACACATATTTAAAACCAATGTAACGTTTACCCTGTAAAGCACGTTCAATTACCGTGAAAATATATACTTGCAGTCTTGAGAGAAATTGATGTATGACCACGTGATCATTTTATGCAAAAGGACTGGGCTATACATTTGCTCACCTTGTAGCGCGAGGGCATCGTCCATGTCACGCCACATTAACACGAAAAATAAGAAAAGCATTGTCATCATGCAAAACCAATTTCTGTCTATGATAATAAAGTTGATCGTTTTCACTGGAAAAACCTCATTTCTGTAGATAAAGCAGAGATCAGCAAATATTACTAAAGTTAAGAATGAACATTATCAAACCTAAATAATTCACGTCTTCACGTGATTCCATTTTTCTTTAGTTGGATTTGTTTGTTTTTTAATCATTTTAAAGCTGCTTACGATAAGTAAGTAAGGTGATAAGGTGATAAGTGATCTACTACTCTGGGAACCAAAGCACGGCGCAAGAAAGAGAGGACGACCAGCAACAACATATGTAGACCAGCTGCGAAATGATACTGGTTTGAGCATTGCTGAACTGAAGAGCATCATGGAAACCGGAAGGAATGGATGAAGGTAGTTAATGGAGTTCGAGTTCGCTCGAAATAAGCAAGCAAGCAAGCAAGCAAGCACGATAAGTATTTTTATAATCTTAACTTTTTTAACTCGTGAATACACGAAGTACAATGAACGGTTAATCGCAGACGGTGACAGATGTACAAATTTTCACTCCATCACTCAGCTGTAAACTTGTATTGGCAATTCCGTTGAGCAGTTCATTAAAAGGTGGTGCGGAAATTGTGCGGAAACAATGCTGGCGGAAAATTACCCAAGATTATTCACAGCAGCTCTATAGATAAAGGTAAGCTATGGTTTTTTTTTTTTTTTTGGTTTTGCATTGCTACGCTTTGTTTTTTTTTTTTTCTTTTTTTTTTTCGACTTTATTATTTTATTTTAATACCAATAGTAAATACAAAGTTTTACAATATATTGAAAAAAGAAAACAAAAAAGAAATAATAATACAATACATATACAAAAATACATTACAATACATATGCAAAAAAGGGAAAAAAATAAATTAAAAAGTACAATGTAGGTTAAAAGAATATATCTTAAGGGGGTTGCACTAACATTCACTTAGTTAAAGAAGTTTGGACCATGTTTTTTTGAAGACCTTTAAGCGGTTAGATTTAAAAGCTATGGTGCGTAGAATATCAATTTTGTTATTAAGGCGCAAAAGAAAACTGTCGAAGTCTAGGATGCCGCTGCGTACGCTTGTTGCAAAAACATGATATTTGGCGACAATCAAACAGTAGTTGAGAACTTTCCAATTGTTTGACTCTTTGTGCCAGCCGTATAAAATAGTTTGTTCAGGTAAGGTCAGTTTTTCATTAAATTTTTCTCGCCACCAGTTAGAAAAGCAAGTCCAAAACGACGAGGATACACTGCAAGTAATTAGCATGTGTCTTAGAGATTGATTCTCAAGGTTACACAAAGGACAGACTTCACTATCAGTTATGCATGCGCGAAAAAGGCTGGATTGAGTAGGTAAAATATTGTGAATAACTTTAACTTGGAACATAATCAATTTCGGTTCTTTCAAGATTTTGAACGGAAGCATGTAGATGTCGCGAATTGTGTCTTTGGTGAACCCATAACTTAAAATTCTGCTTTCAGCAGTGGGTGCTGAGAAGCTTTCATCACGCATGGCAGAGTAGGCTTCTTTTGTGGAGAACAGCTTAAAACTTGTTTCGTTTGGTAAGCTATTGTTTTGCTTATTCTGGTTATAAGGCAAGATCTTGTGCGCGTGACATACAAAATAAAAGTGTGTGGTATATGCTTGGTTTTTGCGAAACGTTTGATAAGGGATGGTGGATAACAGATCTTGTTGTCTTGACAAAGAAACGTAGTGAAATGTCTGAGATAAAAATTTATAAGTTTCTAGGAAAAAATGGAACAAACCCTTTCTAGTTCCCTGCTGTATTAACGACACAATATTGTTCAATTCTACTTCAGGCTGTTTCACTTCTTTATATTCTATTCTATTCTCTATTTAACGCTTAAAAATTGAAATTGAAACCTGATAAAAAAACCTCACGGTTTTTTAAATGCAATATATAACGAAACTGGAATAATGTTATGGTTAAAAAAAACTACAGTTGATGTACTACTTAAAATCACCTGAAACATGACTTTTCATTTCGACATCCGTGTTCAACTTTAAAATCTTCTCGCGTATTTCACTCCACCTACAAAAACACACCTTGTATTAAATAAACAAGCAGAATAAATATCGATATATAATTGAAAATATTGAAAGCAGGAGGTGAAACAAGTAATGGTATAAGTTGTCAACGGTGGTGGTATGGTGCATTGTGTTTTTAATATGTTTTTATTGTTATAACGTTTATGATAACGGCATTATATTGGTTTTACCTTAGTTAAACCGACTTCAAACAGCTGTGCAACGCAATAAGACGGATGCCTTTGTAATCTGAAGAATATGGTCGACCATTTTATTATGACTGCGATTTTAATCCTAATAATGTTTCGCTTAGGTTGTTTTGGAAGCAAATAGTCCCCCACTGGAAACATAATTACACGATGTTCATGATTAAGATTTTAATCCTAAAATATTCTGGTTCTGAATGATCCAAGTCCCAAACAGTGATTTAATTATTCATTAACACTCTGAAAAAATCATCTGCCAACACAAAATGCCGGTTAAAAGTGCTTTCGAGGAAGGTTTTTTTGTTTTATTATTCTAGTGAACTACCTCTACAGGGGTGAAATGTATATGTTTTTATGAATATAGTGTTTAATTTTCACTACGACTGCGATTTGGATTCTAATTATTTTTTCTTAGGTTGGTTTGAAAGCAATGATCCCCACTGGTAACATAATTACACAATGTTTATGATTAATATTAATATTAAGATTCTGATTCTGAATGATCAAAGTCCCAAACGGTAATTGTTCATGACGTTTATTACGACCAAAAGTCACTGTGATTATAGTGTTTTTGTAAGAAAACAAAAAAACATATAATCTCGATTCTAATTTATCATTTACAAATTGATGTCTAGCATCCAGCAGCTTGGTTTCGTCGGTGTCTTGTGTTCAAGATGACATCCCAGTGATGAACGATAAACTTCGAAGCAGATGTTGAGGTTAGATTCAATAGCCTTTTTCACAGGTGATTCTTCTATTTTTTTTGTAACAATGCAGATGGAAAATGCAAGCCTACTTGATCAATTTTACAGTGAACTTGCACAAGAGGAGGCCATGATATCAAATCTACCTTTTTGGTGCCAGATACATCTTATTGAATATGACAAGATATTTTGTTCTTTGTTCTATGAGTTATTTGAACTGAATAAGGCTTCAGAATTGAAAACTGAAAATAGAACCGTGATTTAACAAAATAACAAAGTTTCAAAGCGTAAATCATGTCTAAAAGAAAACTTATTTGCTCCTTTAGTTCCGCTTTCTTTTTAAATAAATCTTAACTTTGAGAATTGTGTGAAGTTTTCAAACAACATTCAGCCTGACATGTCTCCAAACAGCTGAATAATTCAGTGCTATCGTTGTGGTAGGTTATCAAGATTTGTAAACATGCCTTTTGATGGTTACCTTGCTATCTACTGACAGGTTCCAAGTTGAACTTAATTAATTACTGAGAACTCTTTTTAACTATTCAAACCATCAGAAATAATCCTTCTTCTATGGATTGTGTAGCCCCGCGTCTTTTTCAAGCAGACGAAAATTCATGATATAAGCGTTTCATGATACAACAGAAATTTTTCCCTGCTGACGAATCCAAGTTGACTCTGCTTAATTAATCAAAACTCATTTTAAGGATTCAAACACACAGTAATAACTTTCCTTCTAATAATAAATTTAAATTTATTGTGATCTCTGTTTATTGAAAAGAAAATTCCCTTCTTATCTTTGATCAATATTTTGCTTCAAAAGCTTTTTTTTTTTTTTTTTCATTTTTAAAAGTCAAATCCGGCCAAAACCGGTCAAAGCCAGTAGGATGAGTAATTCCAAACTAATCCTGCTTAAATATTCACAACTCCAAATGAAGCTATCATTTACATCTACTTATATTTTTTCGAGTTCGTTTTGCTCATTCGATCACTGTTGTCATTGATTAAAATTTCACTTCGTTAATAAAATGTTATGTTGCGTTTTTAATCTAGCCGGTTAAGAGGGTAGCCCAATCCTCGACAGAAGATAACCCTATATATCAGAATGGCAAAATTTGAGTTTCTCATACAATCGTTTCTCTGCGTTTTGTAAATAAATGAATGAAGAGTTGGCTTGTCCAGGGTAGCTCTGGCACAAGGATCACCCTTTTCCGGGCTTGGATAAAAAATGCCGAAGAAGTCAACACAGTTTCAGGAAATTCCCAAAATGTGGAAGAAATTCGAAATAAATAAGTGGATGTTCCTGAATAGCGACACCATTATTGATATTGTCGTCTTAAGGTGGTTCGATACAGTTTTCTGGAGACCATACCAACATTTTTCAATCGGCTTTTAAGCGGTCTTCTCCAAGTCAGATCAACGTGAAATTTTCACCACTAACTAGTTTTGAATTGAAGTTTGGCAAGATCTATTTTCTGGTAAAATCAATGTTACCATGACGACGATAAACAAGAAACTTAGAAATCAGTCAAAGTGAAATTTAAGCGCGTTTAAGATTTCGCATTGAAAATCCCACATAGACATATATATATTTTGCAAGAATAAAAAAATTCTGTATATTTGAATTTAAATAAATCGCAATAACATTTCAAACCTTACTATTTGTGTACTGGTATAAAATTGATCGAGAGATTAACACTGGTTTTGTGAAATTACTTAATGATAGTGTCAAAAAGTAGCTTGATGTTATGTTTGTAAACTTCAAAGTTTTGTTTACTTTCTCTTTTGCGATCTTGAGAACTACCTTTTCTCCTAACATCGCTTCATGTGCAATTTTTAGGTATTTTCCGATTTTCCCAAGGATAGTATTGAAGAAAAAATTAAACTAAAGCGTCATTTTAAGAAAAAATAAGATTTTTCGAATGTCTTAGGTGCAATAGACCGCACCCACGTGCCGATCAAGGCTTCAAATGAGGAATAGCCTTCATTCATGAAAAGAAGAGCTGTTACTCTATTTATACTAAAGTAGCATGCGACGCAGAAATATACAATATTAAACGTCGTGGCAAAATGGTATATGGGAGTACCCATGATGCTTTTCAATGGAGGGACAGCAGGTTGTGTTAGTGCTTTAAGGTGGTTCGATACAGTTTTCGGGAGACCATACCAACATTTTTCAATCGGCCTTTAAGCGGTCTTCTCCAAGTCAGATCAACGTGAAATTTTCACCACTAACTAGTTTTGAATTGAAGTTTGGCAAGATCTATTTTCTGGTAAAATCGATATTACCATAACGACGATAAACAAGAAACTTAGAAATCAGTCAAAGTGAAATTTAAGCGCGTTTAAGATTTCGCATTGAAAATCCCACATAGACATCTTAAAATATGGTATATGACATATATATTTTGCAAGAATAAAAAAATTCTGTATATTTGAATTTAAATAAATCGCAAATTTAAATAAATCGCAAATAAATCGCAAGTTTCCACAGAGTGCATTTGTTACATTCTAAATGCATCGTGAAACTGTACACTGGCTTAAACCATACACAGGGACAAGGACATTATGAAAAGTGCCAAAGGAAAAAAAACCTCAAAATCACAAATTCTCTGCAACAGGTTGCGAACGCTGGGTAGGTTGTGCCAAATTTCGCCGCAATAAATCCGCGATATTAAAAATTTCATTCTTCCCGAGGAAAGAGATACTGTTTCAGAAGAATTTTATTTTCGCTAAGCTTGTCGAGTTTGAGCTCACAACAACATGGCCACCGCCATCACTTTGGATTTAAGGCTTGTCTTAACAAGTTGTTACGAGGTCAACGTTGACCTTCTAAGTTGAGGAGAAAAATTAAGACATATTAAGTTAAGAGGTCTTTGTGAATGCTAGTTATGACGTCTAAAATATTAAGAGGTAATAAGTTTAGGAGAAAAGTTAAGACTTGTCTTACAATAGGAGGTCTTCGTGAATACTAAATATCTCCTAAGTTATATCTTTGGAGGCTCTTAGTACTTAGGATGCCTTCGTGAATACGGTCCCAGGTGTTTTGTTTTTTTGAATGAATAAAAACAGGCAGTTTAATTAAAACTTTTACAAAACAATTGTTAAAAGAACCATCTGCCAGCTCACAGTTTTCATTTTACGAAGTCGAACCTCCATAACAAGGACTTCGAAGAGACAAACCCTAGCGTCATTAAAGAAATAGAGTTTAATATATTAATCTTGGTGATGTAAACTATATGTGAGAAAAAAATTCCACTGTATCAGATTTATCGTTTTGTGAAAATTTAAACAGCAAGAATTTGGTCGTCTTTTAATATCTTTTGCCTTTCGTCAATTCAAGAACGATCGAAATACAACGGGTAATTGATGTTTTGAAAGATCAAGATCATCAATCAACGAGATAGTCAGCCACCAATTACAAGATAGTCAGTGTATACTTTGATAAGAAAGATTTTGTCTAATCATCATCCCAGTACTAGTGGGTCAGCTGAACAGATTTACTATGAGTGTCGTTCCATGGATCCCCAGAACATCATACGAAAGTATTTTCCTTGTTTTGTAATAAATGTTCCTTCTTTAACATCCATTGATGTTTGGGGTTAAAATGTCAAATATTTATCACATGTGCAACCACATTAAAATTTACAAGGCTTTCTAGATAAAAAAAATCAATGACAAATGCCATAAAAGAATATTTCCAAAGGCCACTAAAATGAGAAAGTATGTCAACATGCACAATGTATTTTGGCATTTTACAAAACATCGAGCAAATAGTTTTGAAAGGTGAATGAAAGTATTTTTGAATTTCTGTTCAGACAGAAAAAAAAAACATTCACACATTTTATTATGTAATCATTTCGGATCATGGAAAATTTGACTACCGAGTACCGTGCAGCGGAATAAATTTTGATTGGCTGTTGCGGTAATTGTCGACCAATCTAAATCAAAGGCTCCTTGCGAGCCAAGTCGTGAATATGAAACAACCATCGGACCTTTTCCTACCCTACACAAGGTGGGTCCTCGATCTTAGATTGTACATGTTATGACTACTTCCCTTATGTTGCAGATCCACGTACCAATATCTTTTACCAAAGAAGGACCTCTAAAACCTTAATGTGTAGCTGAGGAAGTCCTGGGTTATTCTCCAGAGCGTATGGCAAACACGTGGCAGGTATAATCCACCGAGATTTGTATCAACAATGCTTTAAAGATGAATTACAGTCCGTACTGTGCAATCTCAGCTCGGCAATGTTTGTCAGCCTCACACGAAGGAATGTGTTTACTGGTAGCGAAAATGAAAATTACGGGACAAACTTACCTTTTCCTTCACTGTTAAGGTCAGATATCCTTGCCAAACAATAATAACAAGTAAAAGAACCCCAACGTTTTCCCAAACCGACGTTTCATTTCATCGAACATTCGTAAAAACACAACGACCGTAATGGCGGACTTGGTTTGCTCTCTTTTTAGTACTCCATGTATGCTATTACCGAAGTGTACATGTAACATATCAAAAATTTAATATAAATTTAATATAAAGTTTACGATGAGCGAGTGACTTTTCTCCAGTAACCGCGATAAGTCGTATTCACGACTTAAAAAGTGGGTGAAAGAGTAATGTCAAACTTATTTTTTTTCGCGTTTCCCCTGGGATGGCAAACCATGCGCAACTTAAATTGAACCGGCATGTACCAAAATGCCCGTTTTGTTGGAAAGAGACGGACTGGCATGAACCGTTCAACGTTCTTGTTATCTTTTTAGGGGCTAAGACATATTTGAATCAGTCAAAAGCTAATTAAAATATTATGATCCAGTTTCGTTCACGAGTAATCTAGTGCCATTTCATGTTAGTTTTAGTTTGTCCTTAGTATTTCGGCGTTCCTGATTTTAGTATACCCGGGCGTTCCGGTATTCCGGCATTCCCGGTTTAAGTACATGCAGGACGAATTCGTCTTTCGCGTACGGTTTTTGCGAAGACCAAGACCGTTTCAGGAACTAAAAATATTATTCTTACAACCGAGTGACGGATCTCTTGGGATTTTTAAAATATATCTAGGCTCGTCATATTTTTATGTATGGTTTTGCGGCGTTGTTTTATTGAAAGATTCTTCGTTATGTCAATATTTCAAATAAAAATCCAGTCACGTGTGCACTGTTTGAATGCGTAGTTCCGTGCGAAAAATGTTTACACAGTTTCTTTCAAAAAGCCATAGTAACGTTTATTTGAATAAACTGTTTGTCAGACAGAGATCATTCACCGTTTCCTATCCTCTAGAAGTTCTTGTATGAACAAGACTGATTTGCATTATACAAACCGAAGAAATGCGATTTGTGCCGGTGTAATAACTGGAGAAGCATCATGCTCCTGACGACTGCAAGCAATGTGCATTGTAAAATCATTTAAGAGATGATGAAAGATACTATTGATGACAGACTCCGGGACGAGCAAACAGGATTTCGTAAAGAGAAATCCTGCAAAGACCCGATAACGACTCTGAGGATCGTCGTAGAGCAGACCCTTGAGTGGTACACCGGGTTATATATGGGTTTTATAAACTTCAACTGTAGATAAGGACTTGCTCTGAAAAATCTTGCGGCACTATGGGGTCCCCCGATAAAATTGCCTAGATGACTGATGATTTCGGGCTTATATGAGGGCTTCCAGTGAAGAGTTTTGCATAAAGGTGTTATGCCAGAGCCCTTCTGAATGGATACTGGGGTCCGTAATGGATGCTTCCTGAGCCCCCTGCTCTTCTTTGTGGTACTAGACTGGGTTTCTCGATAAGCCTTTGGTGATAACAGGACCGGGATAAAATTTACCCTGCTGCAGATTAAGCTGGAAGACCTAAACTTTGCTGACGACATGGTCTTGTTAAGTCATGAGATCACCCGTTTTAACACGTATCTACGTTAAAATAATAAAATTTATCTTATTAGGTACTTATTCCTAGATGGTGATGTGGACTAATTGTTGCGCTCCGCGTACCAATGAAGCAGGGTTCGAAGACATTTTTTCATTTTTCTTTCTTTTCTTCTCTTTTGTCCGTACAGGACATTGTGAAAGTGCTGTATTTTTTTCTTCGTGTTTGAAGTCGTTCACTTTTTAAAAAAATATCGAAACGTGTTTATGAAAAAAGTAATTGTCAAGATACAACTTTCTATAAACTGTAAACAATTATGTATAATTCCGTTAATGGAAAGAAAAGGGGGAAAAGGACATTACACCTATTAACCCGGCAGTACTAACAGACCCCATGACCAACGGATAAATACAAAGTCAGTTCAGTAGCCTCGATATTCTAGCCCTTTTGTAATTTATTTTCCGAGCTTAGTGGCTCACAGCCACTTTGATTTATGAGACTACTCTTTACTTACAGCCGCGTTAGTTTCTCCAGCTTTGCAAACACGTTTTCAGCAGGAAAATGTAATAGCATTTGAAGACAAATCCCTAAAATACACGATAAAGGGTAAAAATGAAACGTTACCGTGTTACGCTTTTTAGGAATACAACGTAGCAATCTAAATCTGTCACCAATATGTTCCAGAAATCAACACAACACTCCATCATCAGCCACTCCCCATCCCGCCGGAATTGTATGCTGTTCCCTTCAGTGATCTTAAAATATTAAAAATAGTAAAATCGTGTAATTGTTTTTGACTGGCCTGCCAAGATTAGCTTTTGCTACCTGCGGGCCTGTCTAATAAAGATTCTTGTTGTTGTTGTCATATTTCCTCTTGAGCAAACTTCCAATGTTCTGTTTTGCAAATCTTTAATGCTCCCTTTTACAACTTTCTCATTTTCCCTTTCTCGAACAGAAATGTATTTTTCAATGTATTTTTCAATGTATTTTTTGCCCAATGTATTTTTTGCCCATGCCTTAATTCATTACCCTTGTTATTTTCTTCACCGACAAAGCTAATGAGGTCAGTCTGTTTTTTATTTGACAAATAAAATTTTTGCATAAGCGAAGAAAAGACGACCATTTTTTAGCTTGCCCTTCAATTCCTGTCACAAACAGAGGCAGATACCACCGTAGCTCTCAACAACCTCTAATTTCATTGGACCTGTATATCACGCAGCTCTATTGTTTTCAGGGCTAGGGTCCATTGTTGTGTTGTTTGTTCTATTGTTTTCTAAGAAAATCAGGGAAGACCTTGTAAGAGCTGCGTACTGCCTCAACAGAGGAGGTATCCTTTCTTCTTGAGTTTATATTTTCTTTTGCTAATGTACAATTAATTGCTGTAGACCAGCTTCACGAATTTTGCTTTGTTTCATCGTTTAACCTGTGTTTGCATGCACGGCATTGCTTTTATAGTTAACTTTAACAGTTGACAAGGTGTCAACGCAATTGAATGACTTCAAGTTTATCGGAGATACTTAGGCCCGGTTCAAACGTCGAACTTCACATGTGCCGAATCTAATGCAAATGAGCAAGAACAATAGATTTTGCTCATTTGCATTAGATTCGGCACATGTGAAGTTCGACGTTTGAACCGGGCCTAATAAGCCTTGTTGGATGTGCAGCTTTTATTATTTACAGCTTTATTTAAGTAATGCTGCACATAAGAAGTACCGTAAACTTCATTGTTCTGCGGCATTGGCTCTTTCCCACATAGAATATCTTTGTTTTCAAGAATACAGGAGGTACTGATGGTTCATATTTATATTCCAGTATGAAAATAATGAAAATCCATTTGCGTCATATAAATTTTAGGAAAGTTTCGTGCTAAACTAATCAGAATAGCAGAAGACAATAGCTAATAATTTTTCTTCTTTGATGAAGTTCCCCAAATACAATAACTTTTAAAAATTGCATGTTGTGCGATTGGGTCTCAAATAACTTGAAACCTTAAACACATTTGGCAAAATGCATCTTGAACCTTAACTTTTTAGCGATTTTTGAGTCTAGGCCAATGAGATCACTAGTTAAAACAATGAAAAAAGTTGTCATTCCATCGTGCATTGCCGTTCGGCACTTTCCTTCCTATGTAATACGTAGTTTGTTTCCATTTCATACTTCATATTGTAAATTAATATTATCAAGAAGCTGTACACAGCTTGAACTCGTGACGCCTTTAACTCATTGCAGCATTGATTCCCGAGGGTTTTGAGTGCTTTTACGGAGAAACATAAGCTTAAAATTGTCTAATCGAAGGTTCCTAAGAGCCAACCCCTGAAGAAGAAATGCTAACGCGTAACGCAATATTGCGGTAAGCTTATGTTTTCAGACGCGGCAAGATATTTTTTTAACATTAAACGTAAGGATTTTTGACGAACGCAAATGTCCAGTTCATAATGTCCAGTCCGAAGACACTATCACATGCACTAGGAACACACGCTCAATTAAGACTAAATTTTATTATTTCAATATTTTTTCGTTTAGATATGCATAAAAAAGCATTACTCACTAAGTTTACAGCTGATGGAAGGAGCGAATGAGTGAGTGAGTTAATTTAAATTAGCCACCGTTACCGATAACCCGTTCATTACGCTTGCGCGTCTTCGCGGGTTCAAAAGTAAGACTACACTACATTCACTACATTCAGTAGCCGACAGCTCGATCGCTAAGCAAATTGCAAGTTATATAAAACACAAAACTTGCCGGAACAAAAATCCCACAGGAAAAAGCGACGAACACAATATAAAACGGTCCTGTCCATCCATGAACGCCTTGCATTGTCTTGAAAACTTGCAATTGTACGCTGTAGTTCTTTCTTTTGCTTCTCAAGTCAACACACGGAGAAATTTTGCGGTTTGTATTTCATGGCTGAAAGCCATATAGCCGTCGACATAAACTAAAATATGCGTGCATAAATTTGCATGCGCTTATATGACACACACTTACAAAAAGAAAACTCAGAGCCGAATTTACAACTCGTGTGCTGCGCCACGAGTAATTATAAAAATTTTGTCGCTGTTAATTATGAATTGTATATCATGACGAATAAAATGTTTGTTGAATGACTCTATTTACAACTCAAATATATTTGACAGGTAGGCAAAAACCCCGTCAAGGAGAAATGTGATATTGTTTGCAGAAAGATCACTGTTTAGAGTATTGTCCAGTAAGTATACATTTTCAGGTCCATCCGGTTGTATTACCAAAAAAGGAAAGTAAACTGGAAGAATATACTTATTATTTCTCAACCCTTTCTGAGGAACAGATATGACATGAAAAAATCCATGGACTTAGGAGCCAACTAATGCAGAACAGTTCGTGGCATGAAAAATAATCGTCTAGTCGATTGTTGGTACGAGAAGACGGTTGGTAGTAAAAATTTAGATTTCAGTCTTTTTAAAAAACATTTCCTAAAACAAAAGCTTTTTGAAATTATACAAAACAATAAAGCTCTGGCAATATAAAGGGAAAGCGGTGGGAAGGCTTAGATATGTAGACATTTCTGGGTTTGTTTCTTCGAAGTCTTTGTTACGGAGGTTGGACTAATCGATACTTTCCGTTGGTAAATGATGCCTCTAATGCAAATACCATATGTTTGTTTTTCATTCATCAACTAAACGAAAAAGCTGTCATGATGCAATGACACTGTTACTGTTTTATGGTAAGCTGCGAAGCACACACAAAAAGACTCCTTCTTATTAAAAGCCATTATGTTTAATAATTTATGGTTTGGGGACGTTTTACATGTTTACAAATTCAAGCTTTGTTTAAAAAAAAGCCAAAGCCTTTCTTAAAAACAAACAATAAAAACAAACAATAAAAACAATAAATCTCTGGCACGGTAACGAAAAAACAACAGGAAGGCTCAATTATGTGAGATTCAAATATATTGGCTCGCGTCAACGTTAACCCAGCATAAGAGCTTCTGAAATCACCGTAACCACTTAAAGAAACTTTGAGAGAGCATCGGGATGTTGGACGCTGAATTACGCTGGTGAGTAAAAAAAAAAAATAACAGAACCCAAGATAATTCACCAGTAATTGTTTTGCGATTAAACGCCTTAATGTATTTCCCTCTTGGCTGATCGGTCAGTATTTTCTGTAGCTAATACAGTGGGATCTTTTCGAACGTACAATTTAATTCACCAACATTTATCAAAAGTTACTTTACGCTAGACTGCAACCAGTCTCTTTTTGGTATCTACGAGCGGTAAGCGACGAAGCCGCGCGCCCCGATTAACGAGAGAAAAGTGAAGAAGTAACGAGCTTGTGCCCTCTTTTCTTGCGCTCGTCCCGAGAACACATGGTGCCTCGACTAGCTAAAAGAAAAATAGAAGAATGCTCGCATTCTAACTTAAATTACGATTATTTATCAGAATTCTTTATCTTTAATACCAACGCCAAAGTTTGTGCCTTCAATTTCCTTATTACCAGCGATCAGGCTCTAATTTAGTTTCACTTTTGGTGAACTTTGCCGGGAAAAGAACAATTTTCTATGGCATTTGCCAATGATTTTCTGTGCAATAAGTCTTGAAATTTATGAACAACAGTGTCTGGAGGTGGACTACAAATACTATCCCGAGTTTCAGCAGCCGATCAGAGGGAGCGAAAAACACTATCCGTCTGTTTGGTATAACTTCTGTACAAGTAGTACAGTTCACTTCATCAAAATGAATATATATCAACTTTAACTCCATAACATAAGTCAGATTACAGAGAACCTCTCTCAAAAGCATTTTAATGGAAATTTTGTGTTGGCAGATGGTTTCTTCGGGGTGTTAATTAATAATCAAAATAACAATTACCGTTTTGGACTTCAATCATTCAGAATCAAAATCTTAATCTTAAGGTGGTTCCAAGTATTTTTTTTTGGGTCACACTTCTCTTTTTGAATGTGCTTACATATTATCTTACTTTAGCTCAATAAATCTGAATTTGATGCCAGATGTTAGGCTTGGATGAAAGTTTTGGATGATGCTCTTTCTATGCTAATCAGCGTTTCCATAGCAACGGCAAACAAATGCGCTATAATCTACACACTGTAGGACACTAAATGGGAAAATGTCAAACAAATTAAACTGTTAGATTTTGAATAATTCGCTAAAACGTTTTTAACACGTGTTTTTTCACGTTTGAAATATAAGCGGTCAAAACATTCCATAGGTCTCACAAATTATCATTAAATTACCACAGAAAGTTTCCTCAGACTTGAATTATTATTCCCTGCAAATAGCTCTAACTAATTCCTCGGCAATAGATCGAGCTTTTCATTCAAATGCAGTTTAAAAAGAGTGAAAACGTCAAGCAAAACTGCATTCGAACAGTTTAATTTGTTTGAAATTTTCCCATTTAGTGTGCTACACTGTGTAGATTATAGCGCATTTATTCGCTTGTCGCGGGTAGCCCCAAAATCGAAAGACAATTAAGAAAAACTGTCTTTCGCCATGTTTGCTTACCGTTGCTATGGAAACGCTTATTAGCATAAAAAGAGCATCACTCAAAACTTTCATCCAAGCCTAACATCTGGTATCAAATTCAGATTCATTGAGCAAAAGTAAGATTATGTATAAGCGCATTCAAAAAGGGAAGTGTGACCCCCAAAAAATACTTGGAGCCACCTTAATCTTGAATATTGTATAACAGTATTTTCAGTGGGGGACCATTGCTTCCAAGCCAACCTGAGCAAAACATAATCAGGTTCAAAACAGCAATCACAGTAAAATAGGACTACTATATTCTTCAGATTACAATGGCATTTATCTTACTGCACAGCTGTTTGAGGTCGGTTTTAATTTAACTATGGCAAAACGAGCACGATATAAGCATCACCATCAACACCGTTGATAACTTATTCCATTATTGTCCTTTATTTCCGTCTTTTAATATTTTCAATTAAGATATTTCTTTTTAAGATAAAAACTAACGATAAAAAACGACGTTTCGACCCCTCTGAGTTCATTTTAAACTTTAAAATGTGTGATTGAAATTAGCATATATGAGTAAAACTTAAGACATGAGAATGTTGAACAAGATAAAATATGTAAGCACTAAGCGTTACAAAATACAAGTGATAAAAACTACAAAAGAACTTAATTAAAACAATCAGAATAAGTCAAATTAAAAACTAAAGAATAAAAGAATTATAAATATAAAATACTCTGCGCCAAGTCAGGAACGAGAACAACTTTTCGAAGTCTTTATCCATTGCCAGTGGCATGAAGCAGGGCTGTGATCTCGCAGCGACGCCGTGTACTATCTTATTCAGCGTGGTACTCAAACCTGCCACTAAAGAACTTGACGCACCGATGGTAACCTGCGATCAAGCCCAATTTTAGCAGCACACCTTTTTTCTCTTATGTGTTCGTTTAGTGTTTCCAGCGGGAATGGTTGACCACACAAGACAAAAATAGAGCTTGATCGCAGGTTACACCGAATACGGTCTTTTCTTTTCCTAGGTATAAAGTTTCTATCTATCTATCAATCTGAGACGACTGCAGGCTAATGCACGCACAATGGAAAACCCATTCGGTAGCTTCTACATATCTCTTTGGACTTGAAGTTAGTGTGACACAATGGAGAACTTGTAGTATAAGGAAGAAACTGTTTTTTTATCCAAAAGTGAGGTTTGGAATATTTTTTGTCTAATTTTTTTTATGTCAGTAGCGGACTGACGACTTGTTTTGACTGAACTATGGACATCGGTATGCAAAAAGACAATGTGTTCCATTCTTTTTTGTTGCAGTATTATACGAGTAGGACCCATCATGCAAACAAAGTTCTTGCAGTTAGACAGGTAAACTGAAAACATATCGAGCACGGACAAGATCACCCAGCCAACCCCTCAGAAATCGACTGGTTCGCCCCAAGCTATCTGACAACCAACCAGAGACCTCCGCTTTCGCACGGCCAGCTTAACATAACGGATGTCCACTTTTCTTTTGTATGCCAGCCCACGAAACTGGATATCCGGCACAACGTAAATATTGACCTATTAAAAAGCAAAGTAACGTTCTTGAAGTGTCACACCACCATCTTCAGCACTTTGCACTTTACATCACTGTTCTCGAAGGATATTTATTTGTGCAGGAAAAATTGGTGATTCTCTTTTGGTAGCCTTCGATATAGAACAATCAAAAGTACAAACGTGGTTTACAAGAATTCAGACTAAGTGCAAGGAATAGTTGTTGGCCTCATTATCATTTTTGTTTTTGACAAATTGACTGCTTTTTACATGAAAAAGCATAAATGTTTTTTGCCCTTGCCGGCCATAAAATCCTTTTACCGATATATTGGCCTAATTGTCGTGTAGGCCTACCGCGCAGTTTCGTATTTATAGTGTAAAACTTGAGGCCGAATTCGTTGAGATTGTTTAGATTTATCAATGGTGTTGGTGAGCATATTGTAAATTTATCTTAAATTTTATCGCAAATTCTTTTCAATACCTGTGTTTTTAATAGCAGTTCTCACTGCTTGTTTCAAATTGTACAATGTAAAGACAGTTTTCTTATCGAAAGAATTTGAACTTGCTGAACCATATGTGTTTGAATTTGAGTTAGTTTAACAAAACGTGTCAATTCATGACACGCAATTCACGGGACAAATTTAACGCATTACGTCACCCGGTTCTTTCTCATTTCACACAATGCATATTTATGTCACGCAAAATTTGCGTCATTGGAACTTTTACATAACTCGTCCGTAACCCAAACGGTCCGCTTGTGAAGCCGTAACCGGCTATTTGTTATTAGACAAATGCAAGTCGCAAGCAAAACTTAACAACCTATCTAAAAGCTCGCTGCCATATTTATATTAATAGTGACTCAATCAACGTGAAGACAAAGTTTAGGAAAAAAAATAAGGCATATGGCAAGATAACAAGCAAAAATATTATTTACATGCTTGAAAGCTCGCTATAAGACTTCTCTGGACGGCTCATAATCTTCTCCATCTTTCCGTTGAAGAAAGTTGTTTGTCGTATTTTTGTTTGTCGTATTTTTGTTTGTCGATGGTTAACCCTTGGAAGAGCGAGGGCAGGTGGGGGAAGAGGTATATGCTGCCCCTCCTTAAGGTTTTTCTCCGATTTTTTAAAGAGCTTTTATTGTTAGCACATAATGTCTTCAATAACTTTTCGTTTATCCTTGAGACACATTTTGGTTAAGTTTGGACACAATCGGTTGCTATGGTAACGAGATAACACGTTATGAGTTTATAAGTAGTATAAGGTTAAGCCATTCATGAATAAAAATACGTGTTTTCACATTTTTTCGGTGAAAAAAAAAACACATAAAACGCTACTAAAAGCAGCAAAATGTTTAATTACATACTTGTTTAATTACATATGGTACAACTTCAGCAAAACAAATTTTGGCAATTTCCTATACATTTTAATTACTCATGCGCGTAGCGGCATGAGGTAAGGTTTCAGCTCCGTTTTTCTTGTTATTTTTATTTTTTGTGTCACGATTTTGCATATGTACGCATATTTTAAATTGTACACTTCCGGTTCATAGCTTTGCCACTACAGTTCCTGTTTAGTGACTTCCGGCTACTTTCACTTCCGGTAAAAGAGCGTTACTCAAGTGTCACGACAGCGTCTCCTAAAACCCGACTTACATTAGCAATGTTCATGTTTGGTATATATAAGACTTAGAAGAATCATTCCCTTCATTGTGGTACAGCCTTCATTTCCAAAACTGAATCAATAGTAAACAACATGGTTTGCAGGAACGATGACTGAATGAAAGGAGTACTCTTCGCCATGTCGGACATCTTCTTATCATGTTTAAAATATATGATAAAACTAACTTACGCATGCGCATGAGTATAGGCTGCTAGGAGCCTCTTGTTTTGATTAAAATCCAAGATGAATAAAATCCATTTTTGATGACGTCACTGATCCCCAGGAGCGCCATAGCCCATAACATGTAGAGCACATCAATATCTATTAAAGGTAAAATATCTACAAAATATTGTAACACCGCAAACACTCAAGGTGGTTGCAGCCACCACCGCTCTCTTTGTACCACGGTTTGGGTATCAGTTTGCGTGTACGTCCGAGAGTTTATGATTACAAAATAGTTGTGGTAAGCAAAGGAAAAAAGAAATTAAGAAAGAAGTGATAACGAAAATCTCGAATCATATGAAGAATTGTATTATTTAGGTTTGATAACGTTCATTCTTGACTTTTAATTAATAATATTTGGTGCTCTTTTCTTTATCTACAGAAATGATTTATTTTCAGTGAAAGTAATCAACAGTATTATCATGAACAGAAACTGTTTTTGCTTGATGAAAATGCTTTTCTTATTATTCGCGTTAATGTGGGGTGACATGGAAGGTACCATTGCATTTCAAGGTGAGCAAATATATAGTGCAGTATTTTTGGATAAAATGATCATGTGGTCATATATTACATCAAGTAAAATATCAAACACAAGGAAAATTTTCAAACACCCCGAAGTGGGTTGAAAAAACGAGACGCACCAAAGTTTTTTTTTTTACCGACGGTTTCGATACCTGATGAAACACTCTTTTGAGTGTTTGATATAGCTTGATCTAGCTTCTCAAGTTGCTCGTTATAAAATACAGAGAAAACAAAGTAATTAAACCGCCAAAATCGATGCTTATTAAGATCAGGTTTCCAAACCACCGTCACGCTTACGATTTTCTTTGTTAAAACTTGATTAATTATTAATGAGTTTGATTATTTCTCTAAAGATTTCAAATATTTTTTCACGGTAATTGCACATATGTTACAAGGTAAACGTTAAGTATAGTTTAAAAAACGAGCAGTAGTGTATTATCAGGTTTAAAAACTCGAGGCGAAGCCGAGAGTTTTTACACCTGATAATACACGTGCTGCGAGTTTTTTGAACGGCTTCAAAAACATTCTTTCAAAAGCGTGTCCCTTCGGAATTAAAGCAATTGCGCTTTTGTGCAAAGAGGAAATTAGCATACGAGAAAAACAAGTAGACTAGACTGATTAGCATACAACTCATGTGCCACGTCTTCGACGAAGTGACCGTTGCTTCCCGGCTCCTGTCGAAAGTTTTGGGATTTTATAGTTTTGAGGGAAAACATCTACTGAAAAATGCTATACTAAAGTTGTCAGGTACGGTAGATAAAACGGCTGACAAAATTTTCTTTCAGAGGTAGAGAACGAGTAGAAATAAGCAGCTTGCATCTGCGAACCAGTCGCTTACCTGGCAATTTACACGAGGGCGCTGGTGCATTCAAATAACGGCTCACTTGCTAAGCTGTTGGTTGTTTATTTTGTTGAGAAGATTCCAAATAGAATGGCGAAAGACCAGATTTCGTAAATCAGTACTTCACAAAAATATTAAAGTCACCATTTCTTGCACTAAGAATCCTGAACAATTACTACCCATATCAGTAATCTTTATATAAAGATTACGTGTGATCTTAATATAAATATCACGGTCATTTTAAAATCATTTTTATTAAAAATTCAGCGATAATTGCATTGTTTGCCCATTCAGCCCCGAACTCCCCTGTGACTGAAATCAAAGCCGCCACCAGGCTTTTCATAATGACCGTAGATTACCAGGTATAAAGGGTCATACACGTGATCGATTTACGTCCTATGATTTGCTGATATGCTCATGAATTATTAATGAGTTTTTGAACAGGTTTTAAAGATGTGTTTTATTGAGTAAAAATGTCAAATGGTTAAGTTTACACTACATTTTTTTTATTTTAAACCCAAAAATGTTTTTTTTTTCTTAATTAGCTTCACCTGTGGTAACATTACTGGATCCAGGTCCCGTTGTGCGCGCATTACCTGGCTTCAAATTTTCATGTTCAGCCAACGGACAGCCTCCCATATACACAGCACTGATGAGAAACTCTATAGTGTTGGTAAATACAACAGGCACTGCAAGCGTAAAGCTATATGAAGAAGGAAACTACAGCTGTGTGGCCACCAGCATTAATGGGAAAGACACAAAAGAATTTTCAGTTATATTTACTGGTAGGGCTTTGATCTAGACTTTTAGTCCTGATAATAATTCATTATTTTGTTTTTATACACTGTTTTCAGTTTTATAATTAGCAGAATATTATATATATTATATTCCTTGCATCACTATACTTACATGTAGTACTGTACTACATTAAATGAGACCCAGTGTCAGCTGTTTTGTAAGCCAGTTTCTTGAGTAAATCCTCTTTGCCCCTCCTGAGGCAAAGAGCTTCCACTGAAGCTTTCCATTGGACTTTGGTGTTGAAAAATAATTCGGCCTCACCCCACTTCTTTCCGATATTCTCCAACTCCTTTGTCACACTGTGCATGCCCACGGCTTTTTGGGTTTTCCCCTTTTTCTGTTACACCGAGGGTTCCACAATAGTTGTGGTTCTCTCTCCTTCCCAAGGTATGACCAATCCATTTTACTTCCTTCGTTTTATCCCGCTCCATAAGCTTGTCTTGTGACCCAGACCAGGACTGCCAAGAAAAGTACGGACGAAAGCGATGCCATATCACATCACGGTCCACCGATTCAAAGGCCTTTACAAAATCGATGAAGGTCAGGTAGAGTACGGAGATTGATTCCATCACTTTACTTTTCGGGACTTCCGCTCGTGTCTATCTTTCATTTTTCTCGCAAGTTTCTCCATGAATTTTACCGGGTACCCATTAGCCTTCAAATCACTGATTACGCGCTGTTCTTTACTGCGCCGGTGCTGTGTGCTTGATGGCTGGAATTTAACTCGGTCCATGAGTGTTTTGACCACTGCTCTTTTGCTGTGTTCACGGCTGTGGGAGTCGAATGATAGCTACTTGTTCATGTGTGTAACCTTGCGGTACACATTTACTTCCACTCGGCCATCTGGGAGGACTGTGGTATTAGCGTCAAGAAAGGCAATTGTTGGGTTGCCTGTGGATGTTGACGGCATCTCCAAAGTGAACTAAATGTGGGGGTTGATTGAGTTTAAATGTTTATGGAAGGGCTTTACTAAGTATATTATGCTAAATCGTTGATAATAGTTATTATTCGATTTATTTCCTTTTTAGATTGCGGGTTGGAGGGTTGTTATGGATATTTCAGTTACTATTATGGAAATTATCTTTCCTGCCGCGATGATGATGGAATAACACTTGTCAACTTCAATCAATGCGCTCCATCGATCACAGAACACATGTAACGTTGCCTTTTGATATTATTTGTATCGGTTGTAAGGGAGAGGCTTCGATTTCTTGCAACCAACAAAGCTCATGATTTCTTAGCAGTGGATCTCACCCAAAGGGTATTCATCGAAAATTCATTGTCCTTAAGCAAAAATCACATACCGCATAAATACGGCATAACTAGGTTGTTCAGTACGACCGAGAAATTTTATAGACATATATCTTTTCGTAATCCTCCATTAAAATAGTGACAAACAACAAATAGATCTAGTTCGACGTGGCACCACTGATTTTAAAAACTATACCCTTGCAACAAATAAAATTGTTGATTTCTTTTTCTGGGCGCTTCCGAATATTCTGTAAATATTTCCTTTGTGGGAACATGTTGATTACTGTCAATCTATGTCACGACTAACCAGTATTTTTGAAATTTGAATCTAATTTTCACATTTAACGCCTCAGTTTTAAAACCGACAAAAATAATTGTAGTATTTTTTTTTGATTTTTATCGAATATAGAAGGCTATGAAATATGACGTATTTAAATATCGAGTATTTGAAAGATTTAAGGTATTTTATATGCATGATGGAATTAGTTTGCAATATTAATTCGCAGCTTAATCGTTCAACCGAAAAGTGAAAGCAAATAAATACAGCTAGTGGAATTTCTTTCTCACTAATGCTCCATGCCAACTATCTAACATAATAAAATGTTTATTGCCAATGTAACATAGCTGAGTTATTTTCCACAGATCCGTAGATTTTAACTTTGATATCTCCGGATCGACATAGTAGTGTTTTCCTTCTTTTCACAGTGATCTCTTTAGAACCAAAATCACGTTTCTTCCCGACAGAGTTTTTGCATACCTGTCAAATCTATTAGTGCTGTAAATAAATAAATTAATTAATTAATTAAATTAAATCAAACATTGCACTATCAGCAAAGCACACTCATTGAACAAACGTTCAATTGCATAATTTAGCGGTTCCGCTGTATTTTTGAAAATTTGAATCCGATGTTCAAATTTATGGGTCGGTTTTGAAAACGGCAAAACTAATTGTAGTAGTTTTTGGATATTTATCGAATATAGAAGGCTATGAAATATGACAAGTTTAAAAAATATCTGACATTGAAAAATCTAAGGTATTTTAGATGTACGATTAAATTAGTTTTCAATATGAATTGCCCCATTTCGTTCAACGGTAAACTGAAAGCAAATAAATACATCTAACCAACAGAATTTCGTTCTCACCAATGTAATATCTCCGAATCGACATAGTAGTGATTTTCTTCTTTTCACAGTGATCTCTCTTCAAACAAAATCACGTTTCTTCCCGACAGAGTTTTTGCAAACTTGTCAAATCTATTAGTACTGTAAGTAAATAAATAAATAAACGAAACTGAATCAAACATTGCACTATAAGCAAAGCATTGGACAAACGTTCAATTGTTTAAATTAGTGTATTAAAATCAAGTATACCTAGGTGTAACCCTCGACAACACATCAATATTGCTCTCTGATTGGTTACGCCGAATACCGATGTGCACCCATTTGGTGGGAACTTTCCCTAGGCAACTATCTGGGAGAATTTACCAATGAAAGAGGGAGACTACAACACTTCCATGAAGTATGCATATTTCGTAAAATAAGTTGGGTAAGACCTATAGAAGGTTGCTAAAGGGGAACATTTATTGTTTGGAATTTATTAGTGACAAATCCTGATTACCAAAATGCTATCCTGAAAACAGGTACCGTGGTGGGTGTTCTCAAATGCTATCACATTTCTATGTTGTTTTGTTTCAAGCAAAATTGTAGTTCATTTTCGCGATGGAAAAGTCTCGAAAAGAGCGAATTTCGTCGAAACTCGTTTGTATTACTTTTGCACGGAACTGTAAAAGAGAAAATAAGAAAGCTGCAAAAGAGAACATTAATTGGTTTTAAACAGGAACTTGAGAACGTTGCTAAAGGGAACATTACGGAAGATGGAAACGAAAGGGATGAATTCTAGGGTGATAATTATGTAACTAGTGATTGTGAAGGATCATGTTTATTTCGAACTTATCAGTGACAGATCTGGATTGCTGTAATGCCATCCTAAAATGACTTAACATGATAACGTTTGCTTTATTCTTGATACCTCTTAGAAATTTGTATCAAAATGCTATTTCATTTCTACCTGAGGACGTGTTTGCTAAGCTGAAGAAACTAACACGACTGTAAGTAAAAAAATCTAAAACAAAAATAAAGCGTTTATGAAAATGTTTTTAACAATACAATGTTATTAATTACCTCTAAAGACTTAAGTCGTCAATCAGTCATGCATTTAATGATAATTCCGCAATAAACGTCCCCCTCTATTTAACGTACCTGTTTTTAACCCTAAAAGAAATACATTGAATTTTGTTGTAAACATAGTCATGCGTTTTGTTTTGGTTTTCTTTCTGTTAACTTTTTGCTAGAAGCAAAGTTTCATTCATTCAAATTTTCATTTTATTGGCATGCTTTTAATCGCTTTTAACTCCCAAGTGTATTTGGCGGTTTGCTGAATCTTTACCACAGAAACTTACCAATGTTTGATTAGTTCACGGACAAGACAAGAAACGGCATCGAAGTGCTCTTTGAATATGCTGGTAAAATCGCCGCCTGTAAATATCTATGATTGGTAAATTGAATGTGTAAAAGGAGGATTGACTTAAAGGATAGCCTGCGTAGCTGGCGGTTTTTTTGTTGGCGCGCGCGATTTTTTTTTGCGCGTGATGCTGAATTCGCGCGCGAGTTTCGAGCGGCGAAGCCGCGAGAAACCGCCTGCTCGGTTTCGTGGGCTTTTTGAGTAGCCGCCCCCTTTTGACCTTTTTGACATCTGTCAGTCGATACAATTACCCAACCAATCACAGGGCGCATCGTAATACGAAACTTCATGTAAATTACGATCGCGCGAAAAATCGTGGCTTACGCTGGCGGGCAATAAACAACAAAAACTCCATAAGTTCCTTCGATGGCGAACGACGATACCCCGAAAAAAACTCTCAAGGGAGGGAGAATCCGAAAAGCGCGAATGATAACTGTAGATTGTGCTGTTTCCCTTTGAAAATTAAATACGGTGAATTTCAGAAACGCTGTGGCGAAATTTTCACAAAATTGTCACTGAAAGGCCCTTTCAAACCTTTTGAGAGTATTCGATGTTCGTTTAGAAATGTCAAGCGATTCCCAAAATTTTTTTGATTTTCAAGTTGACAAAATATCCAAGCTTGGGCATACTATAAGATCGCTATGTTCTCGACACTTAGAATATATTTCTGCCGAGACTCGTAGTCAGAAAGTTTCACAGAATATCGACTGAACGTCTCACTCAAAGCTCTTAAGAGTATTCAAAGTTCGTTTAGAAATGTCAAGCGATTCCCAAAATTATTTTGCTTTTCCATTTGACGAAACATCCAAGCTTGGGCATACTATAAGGTCGCTATGTTCTCCACACTTAGAAAATTTCTTCAGACTGCCGGGCACGGTGTCAAATGGACTAAATGCCGAGTCGGCAGTGACAAATTTTCATAGAATATTTCGTCAACTAGAAAAGCAAAATAATTTTTGGAAGCGCTTGACATTTCTAAACGAACATCGAATACTCTCAAGAGGTTTGAAAGAGCCTTTCAGTGAAAATTTTGTGAAAAAATCTCACTGCCGGGCATATTTAATCCATTTGAGACGCCACAGCGTTCTTCCATCTTCCATGGCAAGCACAAACATTGTGAAGATTAAACTCTTTCCAAAACCTGTAGGCAAAATGGCCATGACGTCTCTTCCATAAAGTATTTTTACGGCTATTTCCTGCTCTTTCTTAAAAACGATTTCTTCTCGTCGAACATTGAGAGATGCCAAAGCTTTTAACAACGCTTCGTCTCTGTCTCCCTTGGGAGATCGCATAACCATTTGATTGACGTGTTTACGTTTTAGAACCAATCAGAACGGCCCGTACGCCGGCGTACGGACAACTCAAAAAGCCCATGAAACCGGGCAGGCGGTTTCTCACGGCTTCGCCGCTCGAAACTCGCGGGTTCGCCGCTCGCGAATTATCGCGCGCGCCAACAAAAAAAACCGCCAGCTACGCAGGCTACTTAAAGGAATGCATGTGGCATGTCTTGTGGAATGGGATAATTAGCAGAATGATGTATATGCCCGAGATGAATTAAAATCAATAAATTACCGAAAAGCGCACCGTTTTTCGCGCCATTTTGCAAGAGCAGCCGCTTTCTTGATGTTGCACTGCTTGACAACGACAATAACAACAGGTTCGAGCACCACCGATTGTAGAGGAAGCAAAAAAAAAGATAAATACAATGTTGATTATGCTGATTGTAAAAGTGTGGCAGGTTAGGAAGAAAGTTCGGGTGGAAAAAAGTGCCGAGTACTGATCGTTTTCGCAAACTGCTGCATGAAAAGCTGAATACTGGATTATTTTCATGCTACATAGAAAGCCTGTCGGTTCAGACTTTTTACCTTCTTACCTTTTTTACTGCAAGTTCCACGTAAGAAAACAAACAATTACATACATACAGCAGGAGAATTAGTTGTGTAATCGGCAATAGCAGAAGAGAAATAACATTTCGATACTAAGACTGAAACTGCCAAAAAAAAACAAACACATCCGACGACAAATCGAGGATTCCATCAAACCCAATTTAATGAGTCTTCGATCGAACGATTCCATGATTTTCATTTATTGAGAAAGATTAAAAAGCGGAGCGAATTGTTAGTCATGACTAAGATATGCTTGAACTCTCTAAGAAATGACAGAAAATATTGCATATCTAAACTACAATTCATCTCTATGTTATACTCGGATAGAAAGACCACCATCCGTGAGAAAAAACAATGTTGCAAGAATTAAAAACAGCCGGATTTACACTAACCCAGCGCTGAAGTAAAATCAGGCACGGAGAACATTTTTAAAAATCAATCAAACTATTTTCATGCATAATAGAACATACACCGAATGCAAATACGGCTGTCAGGCAGGTTTTTTTTTGGCCACGTTTTCAGAAAAATTAATGACATCACGTAAACAAGTGCTGCTAAGTGTATCATCTTGCAAAGTTTGGGTGTTTTTGGTTCAACGGTTGCAAAGTTATGGCTCACTGAAATTTTAAGCATTTGTATAAGAAAAGACATTCTACCCTAACTAGCTTCGCTTCAGCCATGTTTTTCCCAAAATTTGATTGTCTGTAGCTTCTCCTAAATTAAGAATATGGCCTTGAAAATGCACACAATGACTTGTTTTGACCTGATCTTGAGAACCTGTCAAAACAAAATATTGTTGGGCGGCCATATTTGCATTCGGTGTATTAAGCACTGGAAACGGCATAAGCTGTCACACACGTTTATTGAAATAGCTGTATAACTATGCCATTCCGCAATTCACGCTACATGCCATTCTTCCAAGTCATTCCTCCCTTTTATCCTCACCGCAAAAACGTTACTAGACAAAATTGCTTTAAAAATACGACTACAAACTTCTAGTATATTAAAGTTATGGCTATGGGACGTGGCGGATTTATAGTACGTCACAAAATCTAAGAGGTGAGGTAAGTCACGTGACGCCATGACATCATATGACGCGGAAATTGCGTCATTTTTATTTCCATCATGTTACAAAAATGCCAAAGTTGAGTTAAAATTAACCAAAGTACTAAAACGATTTTAAATTGCAATATTTACTACAAGACAGTTAAAATAGTTTCGTTTAAATGTCATGCAAAATTTGGGTATAACTGCTTGTCAAAATATGATTGCCATGGAAACGTCACATCAAATTGTTTCCAGATAAATTGGAGAAAAAGTCACGAAGTTTGGCATTGGTTCTTCTAAAGTTATAAACGTTTAAAAAGTCAGAGTGGGCACTTTACCAGGAACCACAACATTCCTGATTGTCCCCCAGATCCTACCTCTAAAGCTGTACCCCCGCGTTTTATTTCAAATTACCTTATAAAGGCCATTTTCCAGTGTCACGCAGAAAAGGGCTCGGCAACTTATCAAACGTTATTGTAACAATATAGATATAAAATTAGTCTTTTCGTCTTTCAAGATTGGTAACATGTTTGGCGTGAAAAGACCCTATCCCCAGCGGGTTCCGTTCTTGTGTTGGTTATAAATTTTTGTGTTCCGGCTGTAATGCCTGCTACGTCGGTGAAGCAATTTTCCCTTTCGTTAACAAGCGATACCATTTCAGCGACACTTTGAAAATTTTTCACCAATTTAGAATTTTTTTTTTCTATCAGAAAAAGAAAAATGCAATAAATTACCTAGAATCGAACCCGGAACCTCTACATGCTAGCATCTCTCCTTTACCACTAGACCACTGGATTGATCCGGCAAACCCAAGAAAATTTTAACTATAAAAGGTGCTTTTCTTAATATATATCAATAACGGGCCACCCTAACCCTAAATCTTACCTAACCGCGAATCTAGCTTAGATCTAATAATCGCTTTACCTAAACCCAGTTTTATCTAATAATGATAGCCTACTTTCATCCCAATCCAGGCATAAACAAGAGAGAAATGGCATCGACCATTACAAAAGGCCTGGTTACCAATGAATGCTAATGATGGCATCGACCGTTAAAAATGGCATCGCTTGTTTACGAAAGGGAAATCGGCGTCGGCGAAACCACCCGACATTTTTCCACACGCGTACGTGAACACTTATCCACTGATAGGGCCTCTCACGTATTCAAACACCTGAAAGACTCCAAAGAAAGCAACAGTTTATGTTCTTAATTGTTTCAACATATTAGATCATGCTTCCACCAATAAAGGAAGCTCTGCATATCAAATGAAAACAACCTTCTTTGAACCAACATTTGTGTCATGTTAATTTAAAACTTTCTTTATAATCAATCATTGTCACGCATTCTTTCATTTATTTTTTAAAGATGTTTTCTTTTATTAGCATTTTCATTTGTTACTATAAATTCAACTTTGTAACTTAAAATTTCAAACTGAAGATGACAAAGGATGTCTTTTGAAATCGACACAACAGTTTGTTTTGACGCCACAAACATTGACCCGTTGAGGTAAATAAATTCGTAACTTTGGCAATATTCATCGTATAAAGCTAGTTAAACTCTCTAAAATTAGCTTAGATTGTGTATTAGACGATTCTAATATCTTTTTCTGATGCCCCAGACTTAGATTTAGATGAAATAATTTTTCGCCGCATGAGAATTTTGATCCGTTGAGGTAAATTCCCTGAGTTTACGAGTTAACAAAAAGTACTCCCAGAAAATTTAGGTGGGGGTGTGCGGAGCGCTTCTTGAATCCCTTACCCTATTTCACGCCAAAATATGTGATTTTCCACACCAAATTTTAGATTTGACCTAAAATTTGATACCCTATTTCATACCAGAAGATACATGATCGCAGCTGACCCAGAACCCAGGAACTGCTGCGGCTTGCGTAAAACATTTGAGAAGGGCTCAGGGAAGGGCGTCTGATTGCCAATGTTAATCAACCGAACTTCTCAAGCAATGAAGAATGATAAAAACGTAGCTTGTTCTAAAAACGATACCCAATTCCAGACAGAGTGCACAAACATATTCTTTTTCAGACCAAAAATGGTCAAAATCGTTATAATATTTCGGACCAAAATGGCTCAAAAACCATACCCTTTGACGCCGCATATACCTATATAGCTTATATAAAGGAGTAACCTCCGGATAAATTTTCCATATCTGTACCCGTACGCTATATCTCGTTTACGCTTCGCGTATTAACGAGATAAAAAAGTGAAGGTTATAAACACATAATTCTAATATATGGTGATTTCTTTGTACAGAGATTTGAGTGAAAACAAGATTAAAGTCCTACATGCTGGCATTTTTGCTAATCTCACCAATCTAAAGTCGCTGTAAGTGAATAATTTCCAAGGATGGACCAGCTCGAAGCTTTTGATTTCGTACCTAATATTGAGCGGCTTGTCACACCTGATATCGTTTAGGATGTGGTAAATTTTAAGCGTAATTTACCAAGCCTTGAAATGATAAAGCAAGCATCCTTATCTATATATGAATCAATCATAAGTTGTTGTAGGGAACAATATATCCAGGCTAGAAATCTGACATAATTTTTTTTATTTCTTCGCCTGGAGGCGGGAAAAAAGAGAATTCGCATGATAGTACAAAGTTGTCCACTACTGTAAGCCATTTGTTGCAAAATTCAACAGCATGTATTTATTGTGTTATTTACTAATTTATATTTATTTTAAAAAAGATACGTTTAAATTCAACGACTTATACTTACATTTAACAAAATGCGTTTGTATTCAACTTCAACCCAAAGTATCGCTATTCAACTAAAATATTGATTTAACTTCAGCCCACACTTGCTTCATTATACAGATATGTTGATTCAACTTCAACCCAAACATTTGTTTATCCAACGAAAACATTCATTCAACTTCAACCCAAACTTTCGTTATTCAACCGAAATATAATAATAATAATAATAATAATAATAATAATAATAATAATATTTTTTTTAATAATGAACAAGATGTTTATTAACAATTAAAATAACTATTTACAATACATTAAAATTCTAATTACGATAAAATATGTACATTTGAAATGGTATAATAAAAGACTCGTGAACATTACATTTTTAAAATGAAACTGATCATTGTCATAAAAGAAATAGAACAAGATGTTTATTAACAATTAAAATAACTATTTACAATACATTAAAATTCTAATTACGATAAAATATGTACATTTGAAAAAGCTATAACGTTCATTCATATAAATTTTCATTTCATAACGCTTGAGAAGTTCAAGCAAATAGATATTCAAAAATATATAATTAAAAAAAAACTAATGGAGTAAAACAAATACAAAATATTAACTATACGTAATTAAAATATATTTATATGCATATCGATTAAAAAACGTACTCAATTCTTTTCACAAGGTCAAAAATAATAATTTAAAAATAAATGAACTAATTAATATTTCCTTCGGCAGTCTCTATCTCTATATCAACACTTCTGAAGTCCCAAGACTCTCTCTTAACAGTCCGTGACCCTCTCAGACAAATTGTCATAAAAAATAATAATAATAATCATAATTTTAATCTTTAAAATTGTCTATATTACATCTCATCTGGCCGATCGACTTCAACTGCAACACTGTAAATCCTTGGCAACCTAGGTCCTGGGTGCCCTAACATAACTTATGTCTGGTTATGTTGACTTATGAATGCAACAAAACCTCATAATAATAATAATAATAATAATAATAATAATAATAATAATAATAATAATAATAATAACGGACATTTATATAGCGCGTCACATAACATCCAAAATTAACGTTTTGTTAGTTCTCGAGTAATCCTAATATGCTAATTCAACAAAATCGTCCCGTTCCCACCCCTAATCCAAACAAACCCCTTCCTAACCTTGCGCGCTTTAAACAAGGAAATTAGTCAATTGTTCTGCTCCCGTTCTCTACAATGGCAACCCTATTTCTGTTTTAGCAGTTATGAATAAATATTAAATTGAAAAACAAACTCAGTGATCGAATGATAAAACAATTATTACATACATAACATACATAATCTTTATTTACCCACGGTTTCTCCATTCATACATAATGCTCTTCCTAAGAGCCGTGCCTATAAATTACCTAATTTATTAGAAAATACGAAATAAAATTGATAAGTTAACTAAGGTAATAAGAATGTAAAAACCCAGGTCACTAAGTTAATTTTATTTGTACTAAAATTTTCTTCTCAAAATGTATCATTTAATTATGTTTTTAAAAGCTGTAACGTTCGGCTGAGTTTGATTACTGGAGAGGCTATTCCAAAGTACAGAGCCTCTATACTGATAGCTGTTTTTGCCAGCTTCGCTGTTTGGTCTAGGCACAAACAAATTTTCTAGCAGCTCTGTTTTGGAGGCTTTGGAGTGTATCAGACAATCTCTTTTCACATGTTCCCCAAATTGCGCTACACACAATTAAGGTTACAGTGTACCTTCGGGCGTGTCTCCAGTATAACAGCTCTAGCGTCTTAAGATTACACTTAATATACCTAAACCCAGATATCAAATTAAAGCTTATAGAGCTGGCTATCTAAATATGGAAACCATTTGGTAATAAAATGCATTGTCGAATTTTTTACGACGTATAAATTCGAACGTCCGAATCAGCTTTAAAACGCTATAACTCAAAGCGATTATTATATTTTGCTAATTTGATTTGTTCTCGGGTTTCCGGATACGAAGCGCTAAAAAAACGTGTCGGCGATTTTCCATATTCAATTGCAGTGAAAAGTTACAGAATATTTTCGAAAAGGGGAGAAAAAAATTAAAATGATCGCACGAAAATGGCTCTTGACGAAAAAGTTTTCGGAATTAAGAAATTCGCCGACACGTTTTTCTTGATTATATGTTAGCCTAGCTTCTGTCCAAATTTAAGGAAAATCGAACAAATTCCCTTTGAGTTGTAGCTCTTTAAAGTGTCCCCAACAAGCGAAAAATTAACTTTGAGAAAACGGCGCTTAAAAAAACATATCGCGTAATAAACAAACTCCGCCCACAAAAGTTATACCGTCATTTCTCCGTCAATTTTTACTATTTTTCGATAATTTTTTTTTTTGGATGAAAGTTCATGCTGTAAACTTTTTTTTAACGCCAAAAAAAAAATTTTCAATAAATTTTCGATCGGAAGGTACACTGTAACCTTAATTGTGGACACAGATTCACTCAAAATCGCTCGCCATTCGCGTGCTAACAAAATGGCGGACATTCCAACTTCGAAATGTCATATCTTTGGATCGCATCAAGATATTAACGAACTTTTTTCACTTTTGAAATTATTATGGCGTGTTCTTTCAGAAGCTGTAATTAGATATCCCATAATACTAATTTCAAATTTTGGCGCCATCTTTGTGACGTCATTTTCCCGCCAAAATACTTAAATTTAAAAAACAAAAAACATACGATTTTTGCGAATGATAACTTCTATATTGTTGTAAAATTTCAGCTTCCTAGGTTCAAAACTGTTAAAGTTGAATGAAGCACAAGTTTTTCAGTCAATTTGATTCTAAATGACCTTTGACCCCAGCAGAAAATGGGCGGGGAATTCAAATTTTGAAACGTCATATCTTTTGATCGGATCAACGTATTTACGAGATTTTTTCAGTTTTGAGATGCTTGTGGCGAGTACTTTCAGAAATTGTCACAAGATATCCCATAATACTAAGTTATTTTTTGGCGCCAGCTTTATGACGTTATTTTTCCGCCAAAAATTGCAAAAATGGAAAAACAAAAAAGATTCAATTTGTGAAAACGATGAGTTCTGTGCTGTTGTGAAATTTCATGTTAACAACATCAAAACGGAAAAAGTTATTGTTATATCGCGAAATGGCGAGCGATTTTGAGTGAATCTGTGCCCACCAGTAAATTACACTTGTAAAAGTTTTATTGAATTGACCCCTGGACGTGTTCACTTCCCATGTATCTATAGGATACAGCCCCACATCGATGGTCTTTGAATATGACTTCACATAACACAGAATTGCAAATAAAATAATTAGTTCAGTACATGGTATATTATATAGAAGTGCATATAGTGGGGTTTGCCTCGTCGGGCTTGTGTCCGTTCGCTAGCTCCTTCTCAAATCCTCGATGTAGTATTTTCAAGTAATCTCTTCTACATTATTATTGTAATCATTCAGTGAGTTTAAATAAAGTCTTTAAACTGAGCTAAAAGGAAGGAGGACTTATTATATCACACATTTGACTTTGCTCCTTATATTAACTCTTATGATTTGCACGATTAACTAGGGTTTGTCCACAATTATAGCTTTATGCGAGATGTTTAGTGAAAGGTCTAACTGATGATCGCAACATCTGATCATGATACATTTAATGCATGGCGTTATTCCTCGCACACATTAAAAAATTAATTAAGTAATTAATAAACAACATTTCTATCTTGACGGTAACATTACCCTTACATTCGAAAATGTGCTGGTAGTTCCGAAGGCGGTAAATTGCTGAGTATCACTTACACTTTGTCACACAGTAATTAACCCAAAAACATTCAAAAGAGAATCCAAAAAAAAAAGTCCGTCCAAAAATGCCATCCCAACCCCCATTCGCATGTTTCGTCGATCTTTATATTCCAACCTCTAATATGTAAAGGACGGTGTTTTGCCAGCCTGCTCTGTCAATCGAGATGTTGTAAAAAGTTAACGATTACAACTTGTAATTTAATTGATTTCTTGTTTATTTGAATGTTACTTTTTTATAGTCGCTTGGAGAAAAACCAAATCACTGAACTACCTTATGATGTGTTTGCCAAGCTGACAAATCTGGATTTCCTGTACGTTTAAAAGTAACACGAATGTACAACTACGCTACATGTTCAAAGATTCCTCTCGTTATAAGCATATAATCTTCCAGGGAAACGGGCAGTCTTTTATGAAAGATGCGAGTTCTCAGAACTCTTTCAGAATGCTTTTCAAATTGACAATATGCATTACTTAAATAACAAATATGGATAAGAAACGTTTAGCATTCAGTTAACAATAATTATACTGCCAAATCTAGCGGAATATCCCCTGATACGTTATACGATCGAACAGTATCACATAAAAAAAATAATCGAAATGACTTGTTTTGAAAAGGCTCGCTACAACAGTTTACCGCACGTCATTTGTAACATAACAGGCTCAATATACAATACTAATTTGGTAATAAGTTTGGTGGCTGCGTGGCACTTGGATTTTATGGAAAAAAACTTTTTTAAATGTTATTTTAAAGTGCCAAAGTTTTTGAATAAGTTCCAAATGTTTCGGGCTTTGCCCTTCTTCAGTGGAAATATGTTCGTTGAGAAATACGCCACAACATCTAAAGTTTAATGATTGTCTCTTGCATGCGCGCGCGCGACCTTCAGAAGAAACGAAAGTCAGAATTTAGGCCGCGCGGTTGACAGGTACCAAGTTGGAAAATAAGACACATCTCCTGCCGTTTCCTTTGCTTGTTTCCGCCACAGAGCTTGACGCCGCAAACCTGCACGTCATCCGCAGAGTGTCCATTGGAACTGAAGTGCTCTGCGACTGGAAAACCGCGCATGCAAGAGACAATCATTTTAAACTTTAGATGTCGTGGCGTATTTCTCAACGAACATATTTCCACTGAAGAAGGGCCAAGCCCGAAACGTTTGGAACTTATTCAAAAACTTTGGCACTTTAAAATAACATTTAAAAACGTTTTTTCAATATACAATAGTCTACGTGTAAATAGTTTGGTATTTCCTTTGCCTCACATGGAAAAAGACGTATACGTAAACGCCTTTGCAAATCGTGTCCCCCACTTTTCTCACTGTCTAACCACGAATCTTGCCTGCGAGCAAGATGCAAAAATAACAAAAATATATCCCATATTGGCGACATACCATTCAACACTCTAAGAAACTCGACAGAAAACAATTAGTAAAATTTCGTATAAGTAATCATCAATTAATGATTGAAATTGGTAGATATGAACAAATCACGAGAGATGATAGATTGTGCCCTACTTGTGGATCTAATGAAATTGAAGATGAAATTCACTTCCTTTTTCACTGTCCTAAATACTCCATTCTTAGGGACGAATTTTACAGGAAAATAGGGTATCACCTACCAAATATAAAACAGTTATCTCCTTCAGAAGTTACCAATGAATTAATGAACTCTCGTAATTATTTTGTAAATATTCAATTAGTAAAATTCGTTCTTTCATGCTTAGATCTCCGCAATGATAAAATTATCGACCCAGACTGATATATCTTAATTGAACTTTCCCTTTCTTTATTATATTATTGTTATTTCATTTTGTTATATTGTAATGCTTTTGCAATACTGTAAGGATTTATAGTCATGCAAATAAAGCTACTTGTTGTTGCGAGCAATGATGGTATCTTTGCTACACCTCAGAGCATTAGGGACAATGTCATCCAAGTCTCTAATGGTTCCTTTTGCGTCTTTAAGCAAATTATCTCGTGTTTTAGGCCCCCCCCCGGGGGGGGGGGGGGTACTCCCTTATGTACGCCATATAGGTATGTGCCGCCCGATAGGGTAGGGTTTTTGCGGTACTGAGTCCTTAAATAGGGTATCCTTTTTGGTATTTTTGGTGATTCCTTAGATAGGGTCACTAAATTGCAGTATCCCCCAACGCGCAAAAAATATGGTCTGTTAAAACTGTACTACACGCACGCATTGGGCCTTAAAAAGGGTATTAAATCTCGATTTTCTACCCTTAAATAGGGTCAGGGTTTGAGAACCTTGGCGGCACATACCTATCCTAAATTATGGGGAGTATCCCCCAGGGGATTGTAGGTCTCTTTCGTCAAATTACGCTGTTCCGGTGCAGCAAGTGGTTTATTGGCAGTAAAAACGGTCTACTATCCGACTAGAGTTCTTCCCAAGACATTCCCAAGCAAATTTGATCTTCCTTACCATTTGAGGTCTTTTCTATATAATATATAGAATCGCTCCAACAGCTTGAACATTGGATGATAGGGAAGGCCATCTGATAACCAGGCTTTACATATCGTACAATATATATGATAAAAATTTTCAACATCTCTTCTTATTTTTAGGACACTGTCGTATAACTACATTGAAGTACTTGCCAAGGATATATTCTTCAGTTTAACAAATTTACGAGTTCTGTAGGTTTGATGCAATTTTTAAAGTGATTTTGTTGCCATCTAACAGCTTTCTTATTTTAAAACGTTCAATTTGTTCTCTATTAAATGAACGGGACTTACAGCTTGTCAAGAAAGATACCTGTAGGTTCCCGTGGGATCAAGGTCAAAATGAACGACCAAATAGATCGAATTTTATTTATTTTATTTTAGTGTATGCGGTTTGTTGGCTAATAAACCTACATTTCGGTCCAAAAGATAGATTAGAGTACCACGATATGTGGTTGGTTGATTTTGTGTTGTTAGCGGATGTCCGTCGTTGAAGCGGAGAAACAAATAGTAATTGTAAAAAAATGACATAAAATCATGATCACGCAGAATTGTCTGCTGTTTGCGTTTCCAGTAGACTTGATGGTTAATTTAATTCCTTTAATTTCAAAATAAGCTCGTCCAACGAACTCACTAAATTTTGGTTAAATTGTAAGGTTTTACCCGTAGTTTCTTTTATTACACGATAAGTAATACAATTACCCATATTTTAGAAACATAACAGTTTTTCTATCCGTTTTGCAGGGATCTCGAGGAAAACAATATTACAAACCTTCCTGCGGGAGTATTTTCTACTATTACCTCATTAAAAGAACTGTACGTTAGACGCGAATCTTGAACAAAATATAAGTAATTTTGAATCAGCTTTATGTGCTCTTTCCATCAAAAGTTACAAACAAGCATTAGAAGTAAGAAAAACGACTACATTTATGATGGATAGAAAATGCAGCTATCGTATTTCTTCTTGTTACTGATTACGACAAAAAGTTTTATTTCCATTCTAATTTTTTGCATTTCAAACTTTATTTACTCATAAAATTATTTCAATTTTGTTTTACAGAACTATTCTTAAGGTAACATTTTCTGTAGGCATCCTTCGAGAAGACATTTTCATATTTAACAAGAGAAAATGTTACTCCGTGTTGCGGACACATTTCTTCGTATTGGTTGATCGAAGTGCATTGTCTAATATGTCTTTTTTATTCGCCACTTCAGAAACAAGAAGGAAACTGGGCCGAGTGAACTTTCGCAATGACTTCTGGGATCGTTACAGGGGACGCTTCTTTTTTCTCTCTGTCCCCAGTAACAGTCCCGAAGTAGTTGCGAAAGTTCACTCGGCCCAGTTTCCTCCTCGTTTGTAAAGTTAATTACCTGAAATGTTCCAAGAACATTTAACATAAGAATTACAAAAAAAGAAAACTAAATATAAATTCATTTCGATTTTCTAGCTGTTAAAAGGAATAACTTTTGTGGCATACGCTCGTTTATTACTGAAAGATTAACCGGCGTGCGTTTTACTTTGTACTGATTGAATATACTGTGAGACAAGAAGAGTGGGTTACAAATGACGGTACTTGGGTGCTAAAGAGTAAAACATAAACACGTTAACGTTAATTTAAGTAGCCTACGTTATAGTTTGAGAATATTGTAGTTAGGTTTGATGTTAATTCCGTTGATATCTTTGAACAGGTATTTGTCTGGGAACGATATTACTCAACTACCTCATGGAGTGTTTGCTAATTTGACGAATCTGTACAAGCTGTAAGCGATAAAAGTGTGCTATATAAAAAGTAGATTTTTAGTACATATTGAATTTTCGAAAGATCAGATCGAATCGAAAGTGTAAAGGATTACGGAAGGTAAACAACAAACTTTGTAAAACTCGTTTTGATGTGTATAGTGCAAATATTTGGGTTGTGACTGTTGTGCGCAAGTTTAAACTTTATCAGTGCCGAGCAATGAACACGGTGGTCGGTTGCCATGGGTTTTCCTCCCGCAACTTCAAAGCTTGCTGGCGCAAAAAGTATCAGCGGTAGATCTCAGTTGAAGTGAACTGCCTTTCAAAAATGGCGGCGAGTGGAAGTAAGCGCCAAGACATTTTAAAAAATCTAGGTATAGGGTTATAGAGCTTGAAATAAAAAGAGGGTCCGTTTTTGTAATAGAAATCAAGTGCAATTAAAATTCTCCATAGAAAAAGAGTAGATAAAAATAGTACGATTTGCCGAAAAGAAACCCAACTCTGTCAACCGTTACAGGAATTTATATTTTTCCCAAGATAATAACTGGGCTGTCAAGTCCTCCAATGTTATTTATGCCATTTGAAATTTACAAACACCTTTGGGTTTCGGTTTACAAAGGATACAGAGGGAGCACGGACAATAGAAAGAGGATAACCCTGAAGATAACAAAGGCTAAACCAGCGGCAAATATATGATATTAAACCCAGGCGACTTTCAGAGGAGAATTGTCTCTCAAAGCGCTACTTCGAAAAGATAACACAAGACGGTCGTGTGATTAGATCCATGCACTACAATCGGAAATCCCAATTGTCCCATCCATCTGGACTTTTCATTACAACAGAAGGTCACAATAGATTACATTTTGAGTCAATACGATCGAAACGATCGTATTGACACTGGAAAATTTGGACCATTTACAGACTTCATAAAATGTCTATAAATCTTGAATTTACAGACTTGGTACTTTCACCTGTTGAAAACAAAATCTCTGTAAATTCGTTTGACAGACATTTTATATAGTTTTGTTGTCTTGTTCTTTATAAAATGTTTGTAAAATGTTTATAAATTCTAGGAGCTGTAGTGAGAGGAAAGACTTACAATTTACAGACTTTATAAAATCTACCAACAATGTTTGCAAATCTACTATTTACAAAGATTTTGACGCAAACAGGGCATTATAAAATCTCTGTAAATTGACGCAAATGGGGCATTATAAAATCTCTGTAAATTGACGCAAATGGGGCACTATAAAATCTCTGTAAATTGACGCAAACGGGGCATCATAAAATCTCTGTAAATTGACGCAAACGGGGCACTATAAAATCTCTGTAAATTGACGCAAACGGGGCATTATGAAATCTCTGTAAATTGACGCAAACGGGGCATCACAAAATCTCTGTAAATTGACGCAAATGAGTACAACCGACTATTTTTTTCAGTAAAGTAGGCATTGTACTCGATATTTTGAGTTAGTTTACTTAAAATTTGACTTAAATATTTAACCCAACATAAGTGAGTTGAAACAACTCCTTAGGGACTGTGCAATAATTATCAGAAGGGGGGGGGGGGGGTTGGAAAATGGGCTTCAAGTAGGAAAATATTAGGTAATACCCCCCTTCTAAAGGAGTGAATTTAGTTATTGCCCCCACCCCTGATCAGTCAGAAATTTTGTATGACCCCCCTCCCTCTTCACACACCTTTTATATACAATTACCCAACATTTTCTTAATATACACCTACCTGTTATTGCTACGAGGTAATGTTTGTTCCAGACGTGGATATACAGCAATGCTACATGTTTACTTGTTGGACATCCGTATCTGGAACAAACACGACCTCGAAGCAGTGTTCAACAAAGCCATCCGATTCCACTTCTGAATCACTTGATTGCGAATCCGAGTTGCTTGCACTGGAACTCATTTCCTCGTTAACGTTCTCTTGGGTTTCTCGTGGGATGCAAAAATCATCACCACGAGCGTACTGGAGAACTCGTTCAACCAGAGCCACTTTACCTCCACTGATCTTAAGACCATGCTGGTTGAGGTGCATCTTCAATCTGTTGCAATATGATTATCTATGTTGTAGTGAAATTATGCCGATTTTGGTGCAATTATTATTTTGTCTGCAGTGGTTCAAATTTATTTTGAACCAGTGCAAAATATTTGAACTGGAGCAAAATATTTTCACCATGCAAGGCAAAATATTTGCACTGGCGTATAACTATATTCTACTGTTCAAATGTTGTGGACAATTCAAATTTAAAAAGCCAGGAACTCTTTATCACAATATTCGTCTCTATATTATAGAGACAGAGAAGAATAGATAATCTTATTGCAACGGATTGAAATTGCAGTTCAGCCACAGAACAGATCATCAAGTCTTTCAGTGTGAACTATGAACACTTAAAACAAAATGTTAAGCCCCCCTCCTCTTGAGTGACTTATTTTACTTTGAGTCCCACCTTTCCTTGCCTTGATTTTACTTTATGCCCCCACCCCCCCCCCCCCTTCGATAATTATTGCACAGTCCCTTATTTTGCCGAGAAAATCAAGTGAAAGTCACCTTTTACTCAAACATACGATTAAAAACTTACTCACCGCAGTGAGTAAGTGCTTCTCGCTCAAATTCAAAATATGAGTTAATTCTTAACCCTATTCAGCTTGGGCTTTTTTTTTTAGTTTCTGAGCCTGGGGGGGGGGGGGCACATTGTGCCCCACCCCCCTTCGTAACTTCAAGAACATTAAGGCTATGACAATGAAACCTAGAGGGTACATAGTACGTCCAAAACTGTCTCCTTTGCGGTCCGCACAATGGAACGATGACGTCATATCACGTAGTTATTAGGTAATTAGTTATGCGGCCGCCATCTTGGATCCGCCATCTTGGATTTCTGAATTTTTTTAAAACCTCTTAAAAACCGTCCAAATTCACCTAAAATTAATGAAAACCAATAAATAAGCGATAAATGACGTAACAATATAAAAGTGATACCAATAAACATTGTTGTTCTGCATTCAAAGGTATAAATATGCAAATTTCAAAAAACATGGCTGTCAAAATCTTGTTGCCATGGAAACATCAAGTCACGTGATCAAAAAATTGTCATATGAAATTGTTGCCAGATAAATTTTAGGAAAAGTCACAAAGTTTGATGGCGTTTGAATACATATTAAGGAAGTTATGAATGTTCAAAGTTAGCGCGGGCACTTTGTGCACCCCCCCCCCCCCCAGGCCGAATAGGGTTAACCCAATAACGTGAGTTGAAACAACTCTTTATTTTGAGTGATCTTAGTGTAACAGTTTGACATCTACTCAAACGTGAGCAAAAGCACACACATAAGAGATTGCCGCTTCCGTCGCGAGCGAGAGCGAGAAAAACGTATCATTCAAAGAAAAAAAAATATTTCAAAATACAAGACACAGCTTAGTTCAACGGCGGTATTACTGTTGTATAAGATATTGTCTCATGTACCATTTGGATCACACATCTTTACTTCACACGTCAATGAAAAAACTCAAAAAAGTGAAAACCGATGAGGAGCACACAACTGACACAGCATTTTAATATTTAACAGCTCTTGAAAGAGGTGTTTAGAAAGCCTGAATTTACCTGGAACGGAAATAGGAATGATTTCCGAAGAACGAGAGATTCAAAAGAAATGCATTTTAAAGCCGTCTGTGAGCTGGAAAAATAATAATGGTGAATCAGAAGTAAATAAATTAAAGGCAATCGTCAAAGCAATTTTCCGCTGGGGGCCGCTAGGCCGAGAGGTCTTGGGTGCGAATTGATCATGCGCAAGAGAGTCATTTCCCGGCGGGCAGTTCGTGGCGCTTGTTTCAACGAACTTCCATGTTACTGTTCAGCGCTCAAAACTTCACTTGATTTGAAAAGACAACTTGTGTTTTGAGCCTTTTTCTCGTTCCACGTTTTCTGAATAAGCTACATGCAATGTTTTTACAACATATCAACGATCGCCATGCATACGATTGCTTCCAACCTACGTGCATCGTCAAGACAAGTTAATTTCATCGCCATGTTGGCTAGTTCTTTCATGCTACACCAATTCAAGCGCTTCATTCTTGCCGCCCTTGGGATCCCAAAGGTAAGTAAGCTTACGTTAACAATGTAAACCAGTTTAAATATTATTTTTGGCTACCTGTACTGAAGATTTTCTGCGAATTTCAGGTTTCTGTCTTGGTGACTGTACGGGCTCACAGTCTTCACAAGGGATTTCACGTTGTGTTTTGTTTAGTCTTTTGTTTTTGTCCTTGTGTATCGGTACACCAGGACAGAACCAATTTCAGCCTGCTCATTTGAATAAACAAGCTTATAAGAAACTAAACCTTGAATTTTAATATTTCTTTCAATCTTGCAATTCTGTTCAAGTGATGTTGATTTTTAACATAAAGTACATGTACAGTATTATTTTCTTATTATTTGCTGGGGCCTTTGGCCGTACATGTAGGTCATAAGACCATTGACTTGTTAATTGTTGGAGGTAAAACCTTTGGAAAAGGTGAACATTGCTCAGTTAATCAGTACCCGGCAAAAATGACAATAGTCAGTTCAGGGACGTATACAAAACATGGACCTCTGTCAGTATAAAGGATGGACTGCGGACTGGGGACAGGGTATAAAACACAGTCTTCAGTTTAAATAAATTAATGGCATTCAACATCAAGTAGCAATGTCAAGACACGAGTAGAACAAGAAGGACTGTTCAAGTCCCAAGGTACACTGTACAACAATTATGGGATACAGACAATCCTATGTGCTTTTCTTTTGGATTCGTTGTGCATGTGCTGTTAAAAAAAATACTGATTACAGTGTAGGCCTGCTGGAGTATAAACAAACACATGTGCAAGCAACCATACTGATGAATAGTGTTGGGACAAGATAAAGATTGGTTTTGTTTGTTATTATTTCTAGATGCTTTGTGGATACTTGCGCAGAGCAGTGTTTAAGGTTTGAATGAGCCTCACCTTCCCCGTTCCCTCCCCCTTCCCTCACCGAGAACTCAAAATGAAAACACTGCTCTGCGACTATCCACGAAGCACCTACATGTAGAAACAATGAAAAAAATCAGTGTGGTGGCTTTGGCATGTGTTTGTGTACACTTGTATACTCCACTAGACTTTTGTTTTATCCATGTTCCAAAAGAAAAGCACATGGGATTGTCTACATCCCATAATACGTGTAATAGCACACTGTAGCGTGGGACTTGACCCAGTCCTTCTTGTTCTACATGTGTCAAATGAAATCTGAAGGGAGAGCACTAAAACTTCACATGCTCCTGCCCCAACAGTACCAGCCAGAATCAGACTGCATGCATTGTATAAAATGCAATGTTGGCAAAAGCGTAAAATAGTAGGAAGTTAAATACTGATGTTGAATGCCATAATTTATTTCAACTTAAGACTGTGTTTTATACCCTGTCCTCAGTCCACAGTCCATCCTTTAGACTGACAGAAAAATTTGGAAAAAGAAAATTAAAATTGACAAAAATAAGGGGTGGTCCATCAGGTGGTTCATGGACTGGGTCCACAGGGGTGGTCCATGTTTTGTAAATGTCCTCAGTTCAGTGTACATGTATATTTTAGTGTGATTATAATGCACATACCTGTAGTTCACAAACATCGTATTGGATAGCTCTTTGTAAAGAGAAAGGCCCACCAGAAAAGAAGGCAATTTTAATTTGTTGTTGTAGGTATAGTACATGTACATATGTTGATTGATCATGTAGCTGTTGCACTTCATTTATTATTTTTTTTCTTTAGTCTGTGTGAGATACATGTAATGTTTGCTAAGAGGATAAAACAAAAATAGAATCAAGGATAGTGTTAAGCACAGCATACATGTACAGTTGTAGCCATCGTGTGGGTAAATTGCATCATTACGAAAATAACTACATGTATTTTTACTTTACAATGGACTGTACAGCCTTACAGCCTTACAAGGCTGTAAGGCTGTGCTCTAAATCTACATTATTGGTACCAGCTTATAAGTTTTGTGAAAAGCTACATGTTTGTGCACATTCTGATCACCCAAGGTCAAAAGTGACATGCTATGGGCCACTGTGTTGCTAGAGCACAGCCCAACATTGCAAAATTTTACCTTTGGGCGACCAGGAAATCTTTGTTTTTGCAACAAAGTTACATGTATATGCTGAGTACCCCAGATTTCAAGTGTTTGGAGATTTCGGGCTCCCAACTATTTTTCTTAGAGCACAGCCTCGGTTGCCTATAAATACATGTACAGGGATGTATGTAGTCAAAGTTTATATATATATTTTTAATCTAAATGGTGACTATTTCCTTTATTTCTTATAAAATTCGTTAATAATTCATAAGGAAAATACAAAAGAAATGAATGTTTAATGAAGGTTTGTAAACCCCAATACATATCAACTGAGTTGATGAATTATTAAACAGTAGCATTAACTTTTGATACAGATCTCTGCTGAGCTAATTAGTATGCATTAACTTTTCACACAGATCTCTGCTGAGCTAATTAGTATGCATTAACTTTTCATACAGATCTCTACTCATTGTTTCATTTCATAAGTCAGATAAAATATTCGCATCCGATCTGTATGGGTGTTTACAATGGCTCGCCTTTGGCTTGCCATTGTAAACGCCCATACAGATCTCCCGCTCATATTTTATCTATCACTTAGAAAGCTGACAAAACTACAGTACTATAAAGTAATGAAAAAGATGTGCATGTAGAATGGTCTGTGCCAGAGGTACAGTACATGCATACATGTACTTGCAGCAATGGAACTTGTTGATTAACTTTATTTTGTCTAACCCCCAGTCTGATTACACTGTATTGTAAGTTACAATGCATTGCATCACTAACTTCTGCTTATGGACTCCACCTGTCTCTTTGAGGATAGATTCTGTAGTCATGGTTTCATTAGCACACAACTCCTTTTTAAAGGCCCAGTATCACCCAAAATGCATTGCGCGCCCAATGCCTCGACGATTGAATTTAACGCAGTCAAAAATTCCCGAAAGAGCCAATCACGAGCGAGCTCGTCATTTGAAAACAAAAACAAACGACCGCAAAGCCGAATGGGTGATACTGGGCCTTTAACCCAGAGTAGACTTTAAACTATGCAAGAGTTGCATGACTCTGTGTTGTGTAAATACAGTACATGTACATGTACAGGAGCATAATTTGCACTGGTCTAATGTCTTGCATGTATAATTATGATTGACATTGAATATAAAGCAGTTGGTTTCAAATGAAACTGTGATAGTGAATTGTGGGGAGTGAAACAAAACGTTAGTGTTATCAGTCATGTTGATAAAGTAAATTGCTACCATAAAAGAATAAAAAAGGTATTTTTTTAGTGTTAGCCCTCAAAAACATCAGCCTTAATTTACTTTATCAACAATTCAGTTGATCAAACTACATGTAATCTACACGTAAACAATGAAACAACTGACATTATTCTTCTAACAATATTTTTTTTCTAATTACAAAACAGAACAACAGGGTACACTGTAGAAGATGCATGTACATGTACATGTAGTGATGATGATTGCAGTGACACTTTGCATGACAACACTCAAGTACAGTGTAAGTATGTTGTTGTGAATTAAACCCTGAATAAATAGCTACATTGTACATTATTGCCAGCAGGAACACTGGGAAACTAACACACTTTAAAAAAAGTAAAACAGGAAAACTCATTTATAAATTTTTGAGAGCTTGAGCATTTGCACTCACTTGTGGAAACTTTTTTTGTCACTGACTTGCTGATATTTTAAGTCCTGGCTCAATCAGTTTTTACTTCCCAAGTTATTCAAGTGTTACCTTTACCCTTGCAGTGCCTCTTTGCACATTAGGAGTAAATGAGTACTGCCACATTACAGAGTCTTATTTGTGATAATGGCATTCCAACCAGAGGAGTAACAGCGTATTTTAATCTAGAGTTTGCAGAATTCCTCTGGCTTTTGTTTTATTATTTTCATCATATGATGCTGTACTTTTTTTTAACTTAATGATAACCAATATGACTCCCTGTACATTAACATTAATTCCTTGTGAAAACACTTACCCTATACTGCCAGTCAAAAATGTTATTTTTCTGGTTCATAGTTAATAGACTGAGGACAAAACCAAGGATAACAAACAACTTGATGCTGTTGAAACAGAATCTAGTAAGTTAACACATTTATAATGGAATTGATATTTGTGGTGATTAGATACAGGGAATTCAGGTTGAGGGTTTCAATGCATTTGTTGAAAAAGCTGATTTATCGTATTGCAAGGGTACCCGTTACAAGGCAGGTTGTAAAACAAGAGCGGTGGCTCTTCAAGGCTGTGCTCTGAGAAAGATTACAGGGAACCGAAAGCTCTGAACCTGTGAAAACCAGGATGCCCGACGTTATGAATTTTACAATGTATGCAAAAACATAGATTTCCTAGTTGCATCAGGGCAACAGTAAGTTGCCAGGAAACACCAGGCACTGCTAGAGGAAAGCCCTGCTCTTGTACTTGTATATCACAAAACCTTAAGTTTTCGAACTACAGTGTGTATAGTGTAGGACATGGCTACATTTTCCAAATTTTTGAAAAGCTAGTGTGAGACTAGTTGGTTTGATGGAGGTCTCCAACTCATTGTTTAAAATATATAAAAAATACATTCTGACTTGCATGCATTATTTTGTTTCCTTTCAGATTTCACTATCCTATGCATCAATTACTGCATTTTTTTGAAGGCCAAGAAACTTAGTGATGTAAAGTAATGAATTTATATGTATGACAAATACAATCTACATATGGAAATATTATTGAAAAGAAGTTTATAATACATGTTAGGCTAAGGCAAACATTAATGTTACAGTTTACTACATGGGATTATTTTTTTTGGAATCCAATCAAGATAAGTAAATATTAAGTGAGAATTTATTTGAAAAATGCTATACAGTATTGCAGTGCTATTTTCATGAAAGTACAAACGATGAATTTAATGTCCTATTTAACGTCTTTAATTTTTTTATAGAATTATTTCCCATATTTTAGGTTTTCGACAGCATTTAGGTTTTATTTATCAGAATTTTTATACCTTTTTATTAAATTATAGAGATTTAGAGAACAAAATTATTATAAAGAATTATTAGATTTACCTTCTAAAACAATCATTATTTGGAGTCGTAGATAGGATTTTTATGCAGTTTTTCTCTCTGAGATTTTCTTTGGACAGCTTACACGTAATCGTATATCAAGATTTAACACATTGAAATATATCTTAATGAACACCTTCATGTAACTTTGTTGAAATTTGATTGTACTGTATAACGAGACTTGAGCTATGTTCACACTTGGTGCCCAAGCACCAGTGCCTGGGTACTGGCGCAGAATGGTGTTGTGTTCACACACTGGGCACCCATCAGACACCATTTTGAAAAATAAGCATAGCAGGGAGTTACATTGTATATTATGGGTATGTAAAGCAGTGGATTGAGTGTCAAGTGCTTCTAAAGCAACAAAATATGTATTTACACAGAGCCTGTGCTCACTTAAGTGCCCAATAATAAATTCTCAGGTGTCAAGTGTGAACTGAGCCGTACTGAAGACCTTTTAATTTCACTTTATACAATGTATGACTGGTGTTTAAAATCTTACATTTTAAAACACTTAATTCCGCTGCCATTAGTTTTATTTGAACTTAGAGTTATTAACTAAAAGGCAGTAAAGTTGTTCAATCCTTTTGTTTGACTGTAGCAAAATTTTTCTTTCTACAGCTAGTTTTTATTGAGAGTAATGTAGACATTTTGCAAGAATTTATATTTGCAATAAAATTTTAGAAATTTACAGACATTATATGAACTTCTCTGTGACATTTGTGTGGTTTATTTGTGGACATTTTACTAACATTTTATGCAATGTTCCGTTTACTTTTTACAGATATTTTAGTGAGATTTTATGCTATGCATTCTTCACGTGTTCCTTTTATACACGCTGATTTTACAGAGAAAATGTGGACATTTTGCATAGATTTAGTGCAATAAAATACATACATTTTACAAGCATTGTATGTACTTTTCTGTGACATTTTGTGTAGTTTTTTTGTTTACATTTTACAAACATTTCATTCAGTTTTTTTTACTCACTTTTTACAGAGATAATAAGGAGATTTTATGTTTACCGGTTTACAGAGATTTTTTCTCGTGCCATTTTTACAGAGAAAGTAGAAAGATTTTACAGAGATTTGTTGTTTGTAGCATAAAATCTCTGTAAATTTTACACAAAATTTACAAGAAAAACATCAAGATTACATACATATTTTATGCGATCTTAGGGCAGAAAATGTGCTGTAATTTACAGACTTTTTACGAAGTTACAAAATCTCTGGGAATGTGCACGTTTACAGAGTTCGTAATTTACAAAGGAAATGTAGACATTTTACAGAGATTTAACTAACTTTAGTGAAGTCTGTAAGTGGTTCAAGTTTTCCAGTGTGACTTGTTGGCTCATAGGAGCCTTTGATTCTAAAAGCGCAAAACAGTTTCCTGTCCATTTTGCAGGGATCTCGAGCATAACAAATACCGCGGGAGCACTTTCCAGCATTTCTTATTTCTTAATTTCTAATTTCTAATTTGTTTTGCAGGTATCTCGACTACAACAATATTACAAACCTTGATGTGGGAGTATTTTCCACTCTTACCTCTTTAATAAAGCTGTACGTTATACAGAATTTTTGAACAAACTATAAATACTAAGAAAAAAACGATGGAAAAGAGATCAGGGAGGACGATCTCCGTATACCCTTTGCATAACACATAATTCCTATCCAATTTGCAGGATCGTATACCCTTATTATAAACAGTATATAACAGTTTTCGTTTTGTTTTGCAGGGATCTCGAGAATAACAATATTACAAACCTTCCGATGGGAGTTTTTTCTTCTCTTACCTCTTTAAAATATCTGTACGTTAGACAGAATTTGGATCGACATATAACTAACTTTCATTCAGCTTTATTTGCCCTTTCCATTAAAAGCATTCAAAGTTGCAACAGGTATAAGAAATAAGAGCTAATACTGGGACAGGAGGTCTTAGCAAGTCCTATTGGGCTTTTCGTGGAGGGCACCTTTACAATCATTTGTAACATAGCGCTGCAAATACTCAATATGGCTTAATTAAGCATAAGTCCAAATAGCAAAAAAACACAAACCGCTTTCATATATACATGGTATATCAAAATTAAATCATTCAAGAAAGAGTGAATGTCTGCAAAAAATCAAGCAACATTAATCTCGAACTCTTGGCAGGTGGCCGGTGAAAACCGTTTTATCTCATTCTTTGCTCATAAAAAGATATTAGTATGAAATGAAACTTGACTTGGTTTGTTTCCGCCAGAATACCTGATATAAGAGAACAACAAAAACGGTGACTTTTGCAAAGGAAAAGGCAAGGTGGCCAAGATTGTTTCCTGAAATACGGTGTTATAAATTTCTATCGCGCTACCAAACGAAAGCGCACAGAGAAATTTGAACAGTTTATTTTTATATATAGGGAAATATTACATTTTCTTCTACATTTTTATTTTTCACAACTGTTTGGAGCTTGATAAAGTTACAGATTGTGCCAAGAACTTTCAACCTCTAAGGGTTCTCATCATGGCATGTTTGTGAATAATACAGTAGTTACATATTTACATATTATTAAATTTGCTGAAAAACGAAAATGAAAAATTTCCTAAGGTGTTGTATTAGGTGTTGATAGGTTTTTCTTTCTGGGATAATCATGTATAGTTAGGAACACTATGTTTGGCGAACTGTGTCATTCCATAACTCCGTTGCTCCGCAACTCAATATCCTGCTCCTCGCCTGGTCCTGGTTTGTGGAACGGCTCCCAGCAAATATTCTAGTTTACTGGTCATTTGAAATTGTTCCATTTCCAATTATTTTGGTACTCCCGTCACGATGTTGACTCCCTCCTGCACCTGACGGGCCAGTGGGTCCTTGTGGGTGTTGGTGATACACATATCGAAGATCACCTGCCGGCCGCCGTGGTAGTCAACCACGTGTTTGCCCAGGGCGTTGTTTGTCTCCCGCTTCTTAGCTGCGTCTCCGCAAAGAGCTCTCCGCAAATTGCTATTCAATATCTTAGAAAAGGAGGATGACTATATTCAAATCCCCATGATTATTAATAAAGTAAGTACATAGATACACTTACTATAGTCAGAAACTCCTTGTCTTAACTCAATTCGATCACTTAACTTTTGTGTTTTTATTCTTTATTATGTACAATCTGCAAGGCTTTTCAATAGTATAAGTTTTTTCTTTTTTTTTTTCTTTTTTTTTTTTTTTTTGATTTTGTAGATATCTGTATTATTCATGTACTTGTTTTGCCCCGCCTCGATTAGCTTTCCAGCTATTTGCAGGGCAAACTAATCTTTCAACTCTGCCATATACTAAGAATACATTGTTGTTGTTGTTTGTTGTTAAATAAAATTGTTGTTGTTGTTGTTGTCTTGGTGATCTAGTCCTCTGGTGGAACCGTTCCGCGCCGACTCTCCGATGTAGTAGGAGACCATCGGCTTTCTCGCTTCACCTATGACCTCATCATAAAATAAGTAGAGATGGCTGGTTTAGCTGTAATCTAATAACTGTGGTGAAATTGTGGAGTACAGGAATGTTTATCGTTTGGGTGCATTTAGAAAAATTAAATATGGTAGCTTCAACGCCGTCTTGAAGAAAAACCGTTATTACACCAAGCTAATTTTGAGGTATGGTTTTAGATGAATGAATTCGAATAGATAATTGATTAAAAAGGACTAAGGAATATTAGAGGTAGTATGGCGCATAATCAATTATGTCATAGAATATGGCTAACTAATAGTAATAATAATAATAATAATAATAATAAATAATAATAAATAATAAATCTTTATTGATGATACGTACTTTACTCAAAAGTGCTTTACAGAAGAGTCCTCCTACTTAGTTACATAATCGTAGTTTATCTTCGAACGTGCCTTCATTTCGGATTATTTGTAGTTTATATAAATTCGTTATAGTATTTGAATTGCCATCTGGGATCTGAAAATGTCCAAATTTCCCTCCGCGCTTTCGTTTTTTAAGCGCGATGCGAGTTTATAGTACCAAATTTCTGGTTTCAATTTGGCCGTTTTTCCTTTCCCATCGCTATTTTTTTTGGAGGAAACAAACTACATCAGGTTTCTTATCTTACTTATGGCTATTTATGACCAAGAAATGCGAGAAAATTATTACCTACCCTGGTATGCCTGGTGGTTAGAGAAAGTCGCTTATTATTTAGCGAGAGAAGTTGATTTTTAATTCTTTTCTATGAATAAAGATATTTATTTCCTTACGGTATTTAGCAAGTTATTTCATGTGATTAGCTTATTATTATGACAAAAAAAGTTGTTTCGGTGCTTCAAATGATCACCATCTTCGTCTTAACAGAGATAGTCGATAAATATTTCTCGGCGGTGCAGACAGGTGGTTTTGTATTTCGATTGTATTGAAGGAGTGTATTGTCTATGAATTTTTGGAGAGAAAACAAGCAATAATACAGTTCTTCCCACACACATTATTTTCCCTTTTTCAGGGAAATTATTTGTTTTCTTTAATTTATATTTATTTTTTTCATAGTTACTTGGAAAAAACAAATATCACAGACCTTCCCGCGGATATGTTTTCCGGTTTAATTGATTTAAAAATATTGTAAGATTGTGTAATGTTTCTTAATAATGTAACCGTGTAATGTACATTTAAAGTGCACATGAAGTGAAATTTCACTACGTTTTGTTTTAGTGTTTTATGTTGTTCATATCACCTTTATTTCATTTTCAATCGTTTTTCTCTTTTGCGGGAAGAGGATTCACTATTTTAGCCTTTTGAAAACTCCCGACGGGATCTGAAATGTGCGACATTTTCAGGGAGGCCAAAAAGGTATTTGTGACGTCATTCGTGTGTTCGATCACAACAAAACATAAAGGAGAAGGTGACGAAACCGGGGCTAAAATATACATTGCTTTCAGTCAAATTTAATCGAAATAATCCTTCCACAAGTTACCAAAACTCTACTCCAGCTCAGTTGCAAACACACTAATGACGTCATTAGAACCCAGGTCCTTGTCTAATACACCCAACTTGTGTCGCTAGTTAAAATATGTTCCCGCTAATTCAAGTGACTTATTTTCCCATCAAAGTAATTCTTAAAACACCTATTTTTAGATTACTGAAAAAGATGGTAGTGAATATTTACTTATTTACTTATTTACTTCACTTTAACCATATTTTTGGAGTATTCACATCTACAAAATTCTTTTCACTCCAAGTACTTAAAAACCCTAGTGAAAGAACATACAGTCGTTTGCCTATTTGGTCAGTAAATACCTTATTCATAAATGGAGGCAGATATGTTATTTTATATTCATGCTAATTAGCCTGCCTAGTCTCGAAGCATTTGCAAAATTCAAAATAATTTTTGTTCTAAAATGAGGCTTTGTAGGCTGATTAGCATGAATATAAAAGAATAATCATGGCCGCCATTTATAAATAAGGTCTATAAGCGATAACAATGAAAAGTTGTTCAAGAAAACAAAAAACGACTGTTAAAACATGGCAAGCGTAATAGTACTTAGTACTTCGGGCGTAGTCCGGGAACAGCGGGGCTGTTTATTTAAAGTTTCATTTTTAGTTCAAAAAATAATCATTAACTTCATTCCGTTTTTACAGGGATTTAGCATTTAACAACTTAATACATCTTCCCGCGGATCTACTTTGCAGCCTTACAAGTTTGGATGTTCTGTACGTTGTGCCTTGATACGATTTATTAGTGATGTTCTTCGTGGTTAATCATTATAAATTTTGCCAAAAACGTTTGCGTTACAAATTCACTTTTTTAAGTTATGCACAGTAATGATTTCAAATCAATGCGCACCACATTCCTCCGTGATTTATACATTGCAATGTACGCTCGTTGATGCAAATTTCTTTGCATCTGCAGTTTCTTTTGCATTCAAAACGTCTGCTGTAAAAACGTTTTTAAAACGCAAAAGGGCATTTATTGCTCAAAATAATCCTAAAAAGAGACTTAAGGGAATCTGGAAAGTAGTAACGAGAGAAATGAGGTACAATCATGCTCGAATATAGATATAATAATAGATGCACAGCAGATCACAACGAAATGTATAAATCACGGAGGAATGCAGTGCGCATTGATTTGAAATCAGTATTTTAAAGCATAACTTAAAAAAGTGAATTTGTAACGCCACTTTTTCGGTCGGTTCGTACGTCGTCGTCATCTTTAAATTTAAAGGGGTTCCAGTGAATCAATGTCAATGAAACTTTCAGATAATATTTTGCACATCGGTCACCATGCGCAGTTAACGTTTTAAAAAAATCGATTGAGCCGTTTCTCCTATTTTTTGCAAAAGCGATGAAAATCGAAAATTACCCAAAAATTGCACATGAAGCGATGTTAGGAAAAAGGGTAGTTATTAAGATCGCAAAAGAGAAAGTAAACAAAACTTTGAAGGTTTACAAACATAAAATAAAGCTACTTTTTGTCACTATTAATCTCTCGATCAATTTATTACCAGTACACAGATAGTAAGGTTTGAAATGTTATTGCGATTTATTTGAAATCAAACATACAGAATTTTTTTATTCTTGCAAAATATATATGCCATATACTATATTTTAAGATGTCTATGTGGGATTTTCAATGCGAAATCTTAAACGCGCTAAATTTCATTTTTACTGATTTCTAAGTTTCTTTTTTATCGTCGTCATGGTAATATCGATTTTACCAGAATATATACCTAGGGCCTGGTCGCACTGCAGTCAAAAACAAAAATAAGCCCGTGCAAAATGACATAAAAACAAAAACATTCCACAAATAGCGTGGCCCACCGATCCTCGATTTTTGCACGGGGGGATTTTTGTTTTTGACTGTAGTGCGACCAGGCCGGCCTTAGCCAAACTTAAATTCAAAACCAGTTTGTAGTGAAAAATTCACGTTGATCTGACTTGGAAAAGACTGCTTAAAAGCCGATTGAAAAATGTAGGTATGGTCTCCAGAAAACTGTATCGAAACACCTTAAATTCCAGTTCGATAAGGAAGCGGTAATTAAAATGTTGAAGTCCAACCCTTCCAAGAGGATACCGTCACGGACCATAATACTTGAACAAGATATTGAGGTTTCACTGCCTGCTCTGGCAAGTCTAAATTGGTGTTGCTGGTGCCAATGCCGGTCTTGTTGATAGACACAAATCTTGAACGAAAAATAAATAATTTTCAGTCAGTTACATTTGCCCTTTCCTTTTAAAAGTTTCAACGAATAAGATACAACATAGACTCAATATCCTTTAAGTTTAAACGACATCATCATTCTGCCATTCTCTTGACCAATATAAACAAAAAATCATCCACAATGAAGAGCTAATTAAAACAACAACTACAAACGAGATTAGGATCTATGAAAAAGGACCTAGTCGGAAGAAAACCTAGCACAAAATTATAAACAAAAAAATCATCCACAATGAAGAGCTAAACAACAACTACAATTTAAACGAGATTAGGATCTATGAAAAAAGACCTAGATCGGAAGAAAACCTAGCACAAAATTATAAACAAAAAAATCATACACAATGAAGAGCTAAAAAACAACTACACCAGGCACAGAAAAAACTATTGCATTGACAATTTTATTTTTTTTGTCTCTACAGTTCTCTCGACTCAAATGCCATAAACGTCTTACCAGGGAAACTTTTTGTCAACCTAACAAAACTGACACATCTGTAAGAGAAGCACAACACATTAATCAAAAGAAAAAAACGCGCCTATCTATAAATGTTATTGAAAGGCAGGTTTACATGGTATGATCCCGACACTATCGAAGCGTAATTAACACGAGTGTTTTGGCACAAATCTGCCGATCCGCCTGTGGGGCCCCTCTCCGAGGATGTTTGCCGACGATCAACATACGTTTAACTGCTAAAACCTTAACCGAGCTCATTGTAGCAATAATTTCTGAACTCAGTGATGTGGTGAGAAAACTGAACTAATGATAATAGGGTCAAGGCAGAGATAAAATGCTCAATGCGACGATTGATATCGAAATAGATGAAGGAATGATCAGGAGAGTTGATCATACTAAATCCTTGGTACTCACCATCGAAGATCGACTCTCTTGGTCAAAACACAGTGACAAAATATCCAGGAAAGTCTCTTCAGTCACAGGCGCCTTAAAACGCATGCTGTCCTTTATTTCTAATACATCTTAAGATAGGCTGAACCTAACAGCGTCGCTCTCTGAACAAGAGAAGGTAAAACTTAACTAAAATGAAAGGTCGGAAGCACAAGAATTAAGATTGACGACAGGGCTATTTTTCAATTTTAGCAATTCTCAAAAACAGTATTACGCGACCGTGCAAAAGTTCACAAAAACAACTTTTTCTCCGTCTAGAATAACTAGTACGACTACTTTTCGAATAAAATACACTTGTTGCTTGTCAAAAATTGACCGACAAACTGATTTGGAAATCAAAATTGCAAAAATGCACAAACATATTTGCATAAGGCGACGCGAGTGAAGATAGAACTATAAAATCGAAAAATCGCTTTTCAATCTATGTAATGAATGAACAAACACATACAAATGGCCAACACAATCTTCTTTCGAAAAATTTTATCCAAATCTCCATTAGTTTATGTTTAAAAGAACGCGTACCATTTATAGCGCCTCGAGTTCGAGCTGCCTTCGATGAAATTCAAGAAATCGATACAACTGAATTTAAGCACGTTTTAAAAACAATTCTTCAAAACTAACAAGAACACAAAGAAAAAGTCAATCACAGATTGATATCAACATAAATTCCCATCCAAAAATGTAATCTGTTTTACCTTAAAGTCCCTCGCTTGCTTGGAAATTCTTTAAATCTCCGCTTCTTTGGTTCTGAAATTGACTTTAGTCATTGACTAAAAAGGATATAAGGTCCGTTGAAATAAAGCCTACGCCGTGCGTAGCGACTACGGCCAAACCATCCCGCTCACGTAGTCAAAATGCGTACTTAACGGCTGAACATCAGCGACAGAAGTGAGAAATTGACTTCCGGTAGCCGTAGTAGAGCCCTCCGTCGTCATTGCTTAAACTCCCTAATAAAAAATAGGAGGGCGAATTTTAACTCATGCCGCTTCACGCATGAGTAAATATGTCGTGCGTACAAATATGTCTAAATGTAAACCTTTGCTTTAGAAAACGTGTAAAGCTATGCATTAATAAATAAGGCATCGCGACAACGCCATCAACTATCCTATACAAATTGCACGCTGCTGCTTCAGAACGTTTTGGGTTATGGTGAAAAGGGAATCCTTGCATGCTAATTTTGTCTTTCTGCATTCTAATTTGGATTTCCTGCATACTAATAAGTGCCTTCCTGCATACAAATGAGGTGTCTAGTCGTTTCTTTTCATATGATAACAACTGCCTTCCGTTTTATACCACAACAATAGAGACAATAAGTTTGTTTAAACATGCCCGCTTTATACCAACTCACTTCAAAACAAAACACAACAGTTCCCTTTAATGACGTCAAGATCAAGCATAGCTAATGAGGGGAATGAAGGGAAGGCACGAAATGCAGGGAAATACAGTAGCGCGGAGCAAATTTAACATTACCTACTACTTTAATAATTCTCGGTCAGTTTTATTTGCCTTTTCCATCGAAAGTTACAACAAGTATTAGACAACAGAAAAGACTCGACGTAGGCAAAATACACTTTAAATTTCAGCGACGATTAAGATAGAAGACTAAGCCAAAATCACTCTCGTTTGTTCTAAACTGTTTAAAACGACTCGTTTTAAAAGCAGTTTTCTATTTGTTTTGCAGGGATCTAAAGAATAACAATATTGCAAGACTTACTGCGGAAATATTTTCTACTCTTACCTCTTTAGAAAAACTGTATGTTAGACACAAGTCTTGAACAAAATATAAATAATTTTCAATTTAAAAAATGAGGAAAAAGTATTCACGTGGGCTCAATACCCCTTAAAATGTAAGAGACGGCAAAATTCTCCCATCTCCTTGACCCATACAAACCAATAATTAAACGGCTAGCACTGTGTGCTGACGTTTCCCAGTTAGAGTCGGCTGAGGTTCTACAAACGTTAGCAATTATCAAAAAACTTGAAAGAGTTTTTCCATCGTCTTTGGTGCATATATATAGTGGCCAGGTATGTTGAAAAAAAACTTTCCCTTAGCCAATTAAACAATTTCCCTATTTTTAACTCTCCCCTAAACGTCATACATTGAGTGAGCATACTTTAAGATCAAAGAAATCTGACCTTTTAGCAAACCGTGCGTTAGAGTTTTCTCGAGCGTACAAGACAGTCATGTTACTCATGCATGTTTTCAATAAGAAGCTTAAAAAACTCGTACGTTCGAACATGACAAACGTTTCCTTATACGTGTGTCGAATATATAAGTTTTTAGTTCAAATTATGTTCAGGTGACATGGTCCCTCAAATGTTCAAGTACTCTTTTTGCTCTTTCGGTTCGGCGAAGTAAACGTGGGGATTCTGGTTCATTCTCAACCACTTCATTCGGCCTTGTTGATGTCCTTCAACAGGTATAACTGCTTCCATGTTGGATGCAAACTGCCCTTTCTCGTCACTTGGAATGAGTTGTACCGGATATGATGAAAGACAGCATTTTTAAGATTGATGCATTTCTGTTGACAGTCCGTTCTGCGTTTTGGGTTTTAATTATACTTAATTTCTTGTCTTTTACCTCATGTGGCTCAGGTTCTTTTTCGGCTATTTTATCAATACTTTCTCACCAACGTTTAGGTCTGTGAGTTTAACATGTCTGCACTTATCCTATTTTTTCATATCTTCCTTTTTCGGTAGCAGTTTGTCTGATCTCTGGGAGTGCCTGATCGTGTTTAACACGACGTAGTGTGGATTTGTAGTTTTCGTCCATTCAACTTTTCAGAAGGCAACTTTCCTGTGGTGCTGTGAGGAGTTGTCCTGCATTGTCGAAGATAGGTGAACAGTTTTAACCTCTTGTTTCTGATTTCTATGGCGGCTGTTCTAGCTGCCTTCTCTAGTATTCTCACCAGTCTCTCCAGCGGGCCCCGCCTCTGGACCATAAAGGAGTTATTCTTCAATGGGTGAAACCAAGGTGAGTGGCAAACATATCAGAAGTTTTCGCTGTTTAATGGTCGACCGTTTTCCGTTTTTTTCTCGACATTGGGGATGCCGCGTTTAGCAAAGATAAAGTCGATCTTAACACTGATGAACCGGTAGTTTTTACCATAGATAAAGAAGAAAAAGAAGAAGACCTATTCGTTCATGCTGCATCCGAATTATAAGGTGGAGATGCGCCACAAGTCACATTTGTGGACGACTGTCTAGTTGCAGTGGCAGTTGCTGAAGCGCGACCTACGCCAGATGAATATGAAACCGACTCAGGAGATGACTTTTCTGATAGGGAGGACGAATATATTGCGCCTGTTACAGTTTCAAGATCTGGGCGGCCAATACGTGCCCATTTCCGCCTTGATTTGTATAGTACGTTTATAGTAGATATGTTTCATGTTTCACAGGAGAAAATATATTTTGTTTGTTACTTTCTTCCCAACGCGCCTGTTTGCGCAATCGCACTATTCCCTGATGACTTCATCCCAGCCAATCACAATTGAGCCATTGACAAACAAAACCCAGTCAAATCAAACGAACAAAGAACAGAGAGAACTATTCCGATATTTGTTTGTCTTCCTCACGATATACTTCAAATATTTTGAAGGTGAATTTTGATGAGCTAAGGGTCTAAGGGTTAGAGAGGTATGTTATGCTCGGGCAAGCAGGAGAGTAACGATAGAAAGCCACTTGTAATGATTTCAACTTTCGAATCAGTGATACAATTTACGAGCCTTTTTAGCTAAATTTTGGATAAAAAAAGAAATAATTAAGTTACTTAATTAATTATTAACAGTTAATTAACTGACAACTGACAAATGGCCTTAAATTTAACTGACACCTGACAAATGGCCAAACTTTTAACAGACAACTGCAGCAGGCTGCGAGAGTGATAAATAAACAAATCATCATCATCATCATCATTTGTACCCCCCCCCCCCCCCCATCCAGACCCTCTTCGTTGGGTGCCCCTGTATACATGTACCTTGGTACAACTTTGGTTTTGATTAAATTGATTCTATTTTATAGGAGATTGTCTTCAAATCGTATTAGTCAACTTCCTCGTGGCTTGCTTGGTAACCTGACGAAACTAGATCGGCTGTAAGTGAGAAAGAATCCAATTAAACACAGCGCAAATATAGTTTTTCCTGACACATAGCGAATGTACAGCTCTACAATGTCACCCTTACTGAAGAGGCCCTGTGTAGACTTATTTGGGGTATTTACTTAACGGGATTACATTGCATAGATTATGCTCAAAACACTAACCATCGAATGTTTTACAGGAATTTGGATTCAAATTCCATAACATTTCTACTTGGCGACGTTTTCGCTAACCTGACGAACCTGAAATGGCTGTAAGTGAGAAAGAATCCAATTAGACACAGTTACATTGGAAAGATACAGCCCTACAATGTCACCCTCACGGAAGTGTCCTGCGAAGACTTATTCGGGGTATTGGCTTAACGGGCTGACGCAAACGCTGACGCGTTTGTTTTAGACGCATTTAGAGGCGATGAAGAGGGTGCAGCGGTTTAGACGCGGCAGTAGAATTGCGGTTTAGACATAGTTCAGACACGGCGAAGACGAGGATTAAACGCGATTGAGACGCGGTTAAGACGTAATTTGGACACGGTTTGACGTCAAGAGGCGGTGAAAAGGCGGCCGAGACGCAGTAAACACGCGGTTTAGAGTGGTTTGGATGCAATTTGTACGCGACAGAGACGCGACCTAGATGCGGTGGAGCACGGCGGTTTAGACGAGGTGCAGACACGGTGGAGATGCGGCGGTGAAGACGCTGTTTAGATGTGCTCGTCCATCAAATGTGGCTTTAATTGTTATTTTTGTCTTTTGCCATTCTATCTTTTCAAAGGGACCTGCAGAACAACAATATAAAAGACCTTCCCGTGGATGTATTCTCTGGCCTTATACGTCTTGACAGATTGTAAGATTGGCGTAATTCCTCCTTTTTATAAAACGAAATGACGCGAGACAAGGTGTTAAACACAGCCAGCTAGGATTCGAACTCACGACTTCCAAAGGAAACAAATCGGAAATTTAATTTTTCTATAACGGACCCAAAGTCACAAACAGTTTCCTCACTTCCACTGACCTGACACCTTTCTGAATATTTTTCAAAGCAACCCACAGTCTAAACATGTTGACAATTTTCACTGCCAATTCATCTATGCTCAAAAATTGGAATTAAAATCTCAATTTTAATTTTGCAAATATCGAAAAACGAACAGTACCATAGCCATACAGAGCAATATATGATAAATTTGCAGAGTCTCATTTGCAGACTCGAAACCCTTCGCATGGCACAAGGTTGGACACTGACGTTAAAATAACCGTTAAATAAACTAAATCAGACTCGATAGGGATGTTACTAAAACGAGGAATGGGGAATGGGAAATTGAAATGGAAAATTCAAAATTGGAAATTGAATTTTTTTTTTTTTAGATTAATTGTTAAGAATGCGGAAAATGTTTTTTCAGCGGCGATTATCGATATCCACGCTTTATTTGAAACGTTCTGCGCCAAAATAAAAGGAAAGGAATAAATTGATGATAACAGGAGAAGTGACTGTGTTTGTGTTGTTCGGGCGATCAGTGCTCATAATGATAATAAATAAAAGTTTTGAAACTGACCTGTTAAAAATCTTTATAAAAAGTTTAAAAGTTTTTTCTAAATTTTCGGTCGCTCACTGCGGCCTTCATCAGAGAATGAATGTTCTTTTTGAGAAGTGACCTTGCCTTGTTTCGGTTATTTCACTGCCTGAAGCTAAGCCAGTATTATACGAAAAGAATTTCATAGATATTGTACATCTAGTTTTCAGAGGTGGCAAAATAACGAAACAAGAGTGTAATGTTTATCTCACGTATTGCGTGACACACAAGTTATGCTGCTATTACGTCATTCGCAAGGAATGCTGGGATTATTAAAGAGAGTTGAACATGTGCTTGAATGGTAGATGTCTGTCTTTGACTTTGTGTCCTGTTTAGTTTACTTTTGTGTTCGATAACCGCACATTACAAAGGCAAGGCCACTTCTTCTGTTATCATCAATTTACTCCTTTCCTTTTATTTTGGCGCAGAACGTTTCAAATAAAGCGTGGATATCGATAATCGCCGCTGAAAAAAAAATATTCCGCATTGTAAATTTTAAACAATTAATCTAAAAAAAATTCAATTTCCAATTTTGAATTTCCCATTTCAATCCCCCATTCCCTATTCCCCATTCCCCATTCCTCGTTTTACTAACATCCGACTCCGGCGATAGCGTAAAACCCACGTTCAAAAGTAGGACGGAAAGTAATGGTAAGTGTAGCAAAAGAGCATCGTTCAACCCTTTGCCGTACAAAACAGAATCACTATTTCTCTTTACGTAATATTTGTAGGAATCTGAAAGAAAGCAATATTCAGAACCTTCTTGTTGATCTTTTTTACATAGTATGCTGTACGTTTTATCGTTAACGACTCAGTCGACGACTAATTAAAATCATTTTTAATGTTTTATAGGAATTTGAGTTCAAACTCTATAACATTTCTACCCGACAACGTTTTTGTCGGCCTAACGAGTCTGACTTATCTGTAAGAGAAGAAAAGTGATTTTTTTTTTATTGTGCAAAACATTTCAGAAACGTTACAACTACACCAACTAACACTCACAAACGTATCTTACATCTTGTACATTGTTTAACTACACTTTACAGTAATGACAATAGTGGTTTCCACGAAGAATAAAAAGTTCTTGTTTTACCTTTGGAAAATAATATTGATTTTTGCACTGTAATTTGTGTTTTTACAAACTCATCAAAAAACAGGGCAAGGTTAGGAGTTTTAGACTCTACCTTCTGTACAAAAATATGCCTTTTAGCAAGAAGTATAAAGTAATTGAAGATAAAAGTGAATTTTACACGTGATTAATTACTTCGTAATATTTGTAAGAATCAGAAAGGATACAATATTTAAACGTAGGTGTTGATCGTTTTTACATATACCGTAAGTTTTATTGTTAACGACTCATTAGACGAAAAATTAAAATCATTTTAATGTTTTATAGGGATTTGGATTTAAATTCTATATGTCTACCTGACAACGTTTTTGCTGGCCTAACTAGTCTGACTCACCTGTAAGAGAAGAAAAGTGAATTTTACACGTGAATAATCACTCACTATTTTGTTTGCTTCAGCCCTTTATCAATGTTATCAGGATCGATGACTGAACAGTTAAAACCCGTGAAACGATAAAAGTTTGTTCTTAAAGATTTTGTTTCAGAGAAGTTTTGGGAAACTATTGATTACTCGTGCCGGTACGGCAACGAGTCAAGGATTGGCCATCGATTTTTTTCTTTTCCTCCGTGTTTTCGTATCTACTTTTGTGCATCGCGTTAGATCTGGGTACAAGAATACGTACGCATGCACTGCGAGAAAATTTTGAGCCTGCGATACTTGGGATTCGGTGGCGTCGTTTTGCAAGCAAAAGCAAAACAAATTTAGGTTTTATTGTTTGTTGCTATTTACTCGTAACGGATACGGCAACGAGGTAAAGTTTGCTCTCCATTTTTCATTTTATTCGTTTTGTTTTCGTCTGTTATTTGTGCATCGCATTAGGTCTGTGACATTTCTGGGTACGAGAATACGTACGCATGCAAGCAGAAGCGAAACTAATTTTGGTTTTATTTGCCTGTTGTTGTGTTACGTAAGAGTCCCCCGCAAGTAACGTACATTACCGGTACGAGTACAGGCTACCGGGTAGCCTCTTGTTTGATAAGAAACAATGAACCTACATGTTTATTATTTTTGTATCAATGAGTAACCTCGCTCCCATATATTACACATTAATATATACAGCTATTTCAATTAACGTTGTCGGATGAAAGCTTAAAGCCAAGACCGCAAGGTAGTATGGGTTAGGGTTAATAGCCATTGCATAAAAATCCCATACTACCTTGCGGTCTTTTTCATCCGACAACGTTAGTTGAAATAGCTGTATAAAGATAGGCTGAGCCTAACAGCGTCGCACTCTAAACAAGCTTAACTAAGGAAAAACTTAACTAAGGTGAAAGGTCGGAAGCACAAGAATTAAGATTGACGACCGGGCTATTTTTCAATTTTAGCAATTCTCAAAAACAGTATTACCCGACCGTCTGCACAGTACATTTACTAGACCGTACGAAAGTTCACAAAAGCAACTTTTCTCTGTCTAGAATAACTAGTACGACTACTTTCCGAATAAAATACAATTGTTGTTTGTCAAAAATTCGCCCGTTAAACTGATTTGGAAATCAAAATTGCAAAAATACACAAACATATTTGCATAACACTATTAAATAAAAACGGTATTTTAAGAACCAAATTTGTTAAAACAAATCGACAGGTAAGAACGTTTTTGTCATTAAATTAAATTTCTTAATTTAAGAATCAATTCTTATTTTAAGATAAACAGTTTATTACTTTACGTTCCTTATTTTTTGAAACAATAAACACTTAATGACGAGAATCTCGATGTTTTCCGAGACGAAGTCGAAGGAAACATCGAGATTCGAGGGAAACAAAATTCACTGTTTCCCGAGGGATCAGTCATTAAGTGATTTGTTATATAGCAACACAAAAAAAAACACAGTTTGAAAAACGCGCCGAGCACTCGATCCATCATAATCATGCCACCTTTTGTCACGGTATATATATACCAGTTGATATGCACGCCTATCGACAGAGTGCTCAATAGAAGAACTAGAGCGTTATAATCGAGGTGAACTGATCAACTGGAGATTCGACTTGGCATTTTATTACTAACTAGTTTCGTACCGCACAACATGTGCGGCACTCATCAGATAAAATAACCCCCCAAAAACCCCATTTTTTAGGTTTTTTTGGCTATTTTATCTGATGAGTGCCGAACAACAAGAACATAACACCCATAGTTACACCCATGTGTAACTAAATACATTTCCCTTCATACTTTAACAACTAGTGCTGATTCTCTCTTCTAAGGACATTAGAGTCAAACGACATCCAAAACCTTACGGAGGCTATATTTTCCACTATTACAAATTTAATGATACTGTAAGTTTCAGGTGATTTTTTAAATGTTACAGTCAACGCACTTCACGCGTGAACGCACAACTTCAACTATTCATCAATTAGGTCATTCTTCGATTTCATTCTTCCAAAAATTTGCTGATTATTCGTATCTTTTACTTTATAATCAAATCATGAATTTCGTTATTAAAAATAATGTTCATGACAGTGTAAGAATGATACGATTTTTCGTCCGTTTAGATAAAACTGTATTTTTCATAAGGTAGCTTTTTTATTACACGAAACTTTGAATAGTTTCAGTGTCGTGCGCCGTGGGAATTTAATTTAACCGCGAGCATTAATTAACGCCCAAATTAACCGTCTTCATGAGATCTCAAGACACGAGTTTATTTTTGAATCGATGGCAAGAAATTCGCTTGGGGGGTTTTTACAATCCTGGTAAACCTTTACCTTTGCACACTTTTGAAGAGGTATTGTGTCCTCTTGTTTACGGCTTACTGGAATACCCATTCTGATAAACTTAAAATTCCCGGGAAGCAACTCTCCCACTTCGTTGACAATATCTAGTCTAAATTCTCTTAGCGGTTTGGCTAAGCAGCTACTCTTCCTTTCTACGAACGAAATTGCGTCCGGCTTTTCTTTCAGTTTGATTTTGAGAAGAACTTCTTCTGCCATATTGTTTCGACCGCGCTCTCTGTAATTATTTATTCGAAACTAAATCCTTATCTTTGAAGCTATCTGCAAAGTAACATTAATTCAATTTAAGAATGAAATATACACGTGAAGAATGGAATAATCTAATTAAGAATGGAATGTACACGTGAAGAATGCAATCTTCGTTGTGTGGGCGTTCATGCGTGAAGTGCGTTGACTGTAAGCCATCTTTCCAAAATAGAACTATTGGTTTTATACTTCTATTGGCTCTTTTAGTTCGCATCATTATTCGTGTTTTGAGTTGCATGCCAATATTCTAACAGAGACAAAAAGTTAAAACTGTTGCTAGTCTTTTTTTCTCTCACTCTTGCCCCCTTTCCCCTTTCCCCTATTTCCCTCTCCCTTTCCCTTTCCCTCTCCTCTCTTTCCCTCTTCTCTCTTTCCCTCTTCTCTCTTTCCCTCTTCTCTCTTTCCCTCTTCTTTCTTTCCCTCTTCTCTCTTTCCCTCTCCTCTCTTTCCCTCTTCTTTCTTTCCCTCTTCTCTCTTTCCCTCTTCTCTCTTTCCCTCTTCTCTCTTTCCCTCTTCTCTCTTTCCCTCTTCTCTCTTTCCCTCTTCTCTCTTTCCCTCTTCTCTCTTTCCCTCTTCTCTCTTTCCCTCTTCTCTCTTTCCCTCTCCTCTCTTTCCCTCTTCTCTCTTTCCCTCTTCTCCCTTTCCCTCTTCTCTCTTTCCCTCTTCTCTCTTTCCCTCTCCTCTCTTTCCCTCTTCTCTCTTTCCCTCTTCTCTCTTTCCCTCTCCTCTCTTTCCCTCTTCTCTCTTTCCCTCTTCTCTCTTTCCCTCTTCTCTCTTTCCCCCTTCTCTCTTTCCCTCTTCTCTCTTTCCCTCTTCTCTCTTTCCCTCTTCTCTCTTTCCCTCTCCTCTCTTTCCCTCTTCTCTCTTTCCCTCTTCTCTCTTTCCCTCTTCTCTCTTTCCCTCTTCTCTCTTTCCCTCTTCTCTCTTTCCCTCTCCTCTCTTTCCCTCTTCTCTCTTTCCCTCTTCTCTCTTTCCCTCTTCTCTCTTTCCCTCTTCTCTCTTTCCCTCTTCTCTCTTTCCCTCTTCTCTCTTTCCCTCTTCTCTCTTTCCCTCTTCTCTCTTTCCCTCTTCTCTCTTTCCCTCTTCTCTCTTTCCCTCTTCTCTCTTTCCCTCTTCTCTCTTTCCCTCTTCTCTCTTTCCCTCTTCTCTCTTTCCCTCTTCTCTCTTTCCCTCTTCTCTCTTTCCCTCTTCTCTCTTTCCCTCTTCTCTCTTTCCCTCTCCTCTCTTTCCCTCTTCTCTCTTTCCCTCTTCTCTCTTTCCCTCTCCTCTCTTTCCCTCTTCTCTCTTTCCCTCTCCTCTCTTTCCCTCTTCTCTCTTTCCCTCTCCTCTCTTTCCCTCTTCTCTCTTTCCCTCTTCTCTCTTTCCCTATTATCTATTTCCCTCTTCTCTATTTCCCTCTTCTCTATTTCCCTCTCCTTTTCCCTCTTCTCTCTTTCCCTCTCCCTGTAGAATCCAAAAAGGAGCGATCCACTGTATACAACTTAAGCAGTTGAAAAGCAACCTGTAAAAACAACCATTCAACTGCTTAGTTGATAGCACACTGCGAGGATCGAGTTTCACTCATGTTTCATCCGCAGTACACATATATGATTTTCATATATTCATATCTATGTATTTCAATATCATCGGGTATATCACGAACTCACAATTGACTATCTATCCATATGGCTTGGTAGCTCAATGAATAAAGCATTGCACCAGTATCGCAAGGTCATGGGTTCGAATCCCGTCCAAGCCTGAATTTATTTTTTCAGGTTGCTTTACAACTGCTTAAGTTGATAAGCGCACTGCGAGGATCAACAACAACAACAACAAACAACAAACAAAACTTTATTAGACATATAAACTTAAATACAATTGCCCTGCAAATTAACAAAAACGCTATTCGAGGCAGGGAAAAGTAATATAATTGAAAATAATAAAGGTAACACAATATAACAATACAGAAGCTGATCTATAGAATTCTCTCATAGAATTAGATTGAAAATGTGATTAGTTTAGAATTTGTAACATTTTAGTCGTATTGTTTACGTTTAAATACAACCGACTATAATTTGCAAATGCACTCACATTTTCTTCAATTTCGCTACCTTCACTTTTTAATTTCTTACGTTTCCTTAAAATTACATGGCGATTTATATTTCTTCTCTTGTTCAGGGAAATGAATTTCAAAAATATGAGAAATCTTACAGCGGACGTTTATCGACTCTTACATATTTAGGAGGCCTGTATGTTTGATTTGAGGCAACGCTTCGGCATACAATAAGTATAATTGCAGCAGAGAACCGTTTGCATAGTAGCCAGAGACTGTTTTGTGTCCATCTGAAATGGTACGTTACGAGCCGTACCAAAGAGCTACAGTAGTGTCTCAGTTTCCGCTTGATTATGTAAAATGCTCTTATTTTTATTTATATTTGCCTTTTTTATTAGTACACAGCGAACAATATTTAACATTTTTTTCTTTTTCTTATTTTCAGGAGACTGAGTTCGAATCAAATTCAAACTTTTCCAGTGGATGCCTTTGTTGGCCTCACACAGTTACTTAAACTGTGAGATTGAAGTGATTCCTCAAGTAACATATTAATATAAATAAATGATAGCTCTTTCTCGTCTCCACAATACACCTTTTGCCCTTCATTACCAGAGAATATACTTTTCATTAACGTCAATACAATATCTATTTTAATGAATGTGTAATCGACTAAGCTAAACAAAATTATCATTTCAATTTTCAGCGTTGTCATCATTAAGTCAAGTAATGTAGTGTTTTAACGAAAACAACATTCCTTAGTCGGAATGGAAATTCAATTGCCTTGCTTTATTGCTTAATTGCGCGAATAAAAAATTTCAATTATAAAATAGTCATTTTTCTTCAGTTTTACAGGGCTTTTCACAACATTTTGAAGAAAGGCTTCAATTCAGAAACAATTTGTGTAAATTGCTCTCGCGGACGTCAAGTGTCCAATAGGAAGCCATGATAAAATCGCGATGTTTCAACTTGACATATTCATGAGCACCGTAAACAGTCGTTAAGAGACAAGAAGTCAAGAGATTAATGTTAACACTGTAACTGTCGGAGAATCTGCACGGTGGTATAGGTTTTTGTAAAATTACATTCCAGGCTGCCCAAACACCTGGCTTATTGAAAGCTAGATCAATAAAGTTGAGATTAAATTTTTTTATATTAAAAGCCGTTTTAATAATTGCTGTGCATGTAGAGATGGAAAAAATCAGTTCACTTCCGGTGACGCGCGACTTCCTTCGTGTGATTAATATGTATCGCATGATCCTGCTCTGCTAGTCAGATGCAAGTTCCTACGTGCACAGAACACCCTGAAAATAACATGCTTCGCCTAGAAGAACAACAGTTAACGATTCTTTCTCAATCGAAGAACATACAGCTGTAGGGCCTATTCACATGGAGGTGGGGGACCCCGGGTAGGTGAGGTACCCCGCCTACTTGTAATCATAAAAAGCTTGCCTTCGCTTGAAATATTAAGTCCCGGGGAGCTGGGATGGTGAGGTTTGGATCTGATGAAGCTTTCCGTTTTGTTCTTGTTTCGGGAAAAACTTCAGTTTGATTCAGCAGAACAGCTTGAGTCGGACACCATGCTTTAATTGTCGCTGGCACTGTCAAGTTCTTCAGTATTTTCTCCAGTAAAACTGTTTGCCTTGACGTTTGGAAGATTAAATCGGCGGAAAAGCTTGCCAGGCCTGTAGAGGCTGGTAGCCATGTTGCTTTGGCGGGTTTTGGTGAAATATTCAACCAAAGATAAATGCCCGGATGAACATGACCCCAACTAGGTGAGTTACCCCACCTTCAGCGTTCACATGGAGAAAACTCACCCCAGCTAAGCGAGTTGCCCGGCCCGGCTGATCAGACAACCCGCCTCGGTAATGTACCCTACCTCTCATGTAAACACGATCACGAAAAAAGGGAGATTGTATGGAGAGATTGGTTACCCCACCAAGGCGGGGTACCTCACTTCCCAGGGTCCCCCACCTCCAAGTAATCAGGCCCTTAGATCCCCTCCCGCCCTCCTCCGCAAATGTTATTGTTATAGTTTAATTAGACGGTCTCTCTTAGAATTAATATGTAGACCTGGCCTATCACCTCCATCGTATTAAGTGACCAGAGATACCTTTATATCAAAGAACGTTTCTTCCTAGTAGTTTTAGGTTTGCAGAGCGTTACAAATATTACTCGTGACATTGTTATCATTAGTATAAAAGTAGATTCAATTTTCAGCTGCTTGGAAGTTAAAGTTTAATAGTTTAATAAAGACGAGTGAGATGAAGTGCTTCTATAAGGTCAACTTTTCCCCTCCTTAACCAAGAGGATTTGACCCCTTGAGAGGATGAACACATCTCCATATCCTAGGAGATTACTACCCACCAAGAGAGGGTTATTACCTCTCACGCAGTATCATGGGGATCACGTCCCCCTTAACATGATTATTATCTTTCCATACCCTGGGGGATTTACAGCCCTCTAGAGAGGATTATAACCTCTTACTCAGTACCACCAGGGATTATCATCCCCTAGAGAAGATTGCTTTCTCTCACTTAGTGCCATGCGGGATTATCATCCCCTAGAGAGAATTGTGACCTCTCACTCAGTACCCTGGTGAATTATTATTCCCTATATAGGATTAATACCTCCCACATAGTACCCTGGGGGATCGATTTTCTTAGAGACTAAAAAAGTGACATACAGTGTCATTTTAAGACAAGCAAAACAAACGAAAAAATTGACGTTTTTGATTTATCATGACGCGATTGTCAAGGTATTAAAGTACAATATGGAAAATTCTGCGGATATGAGAGGCAGTGTCTGCTAAATAAGCATAATAAAGAATGCAAACGTTACTCTAAAATTAATACTTAAGCAAGAATCGAATATGATTGCACTTTTAGGTTGGGTTTCAGTTGTCTTATTTATATGACAACTGAAATTTGTTTGCTTCTATAGTAAAGTTGTTTGATTTTATAGTAAAAGCTATAGGTTTAAGACACATCTTGTTGCTCTTTCTTCCTTATTTGTTTTGTATTTCAGTGAGTTGTCCTTTAACAGTATTCAGAAGATTACAGCGTATTTATTTTCACATCTTAAACGATTACAAGTTCTGTGAGTTTGACGCTCAGTTTTTATTTATTTAAAGGACTTATCAGTGATCTTTATAAACAAATTCTCGCCTATCTTTTGCATTAAACCCACTATCTATCTGGCTGCCCCTCGTTTGTCAACCCACTTCGCGGTGTTTGGAAATCTGATGAAACACTTTGTCTCATGAATGAAATTAATGATCCTGGCAGTGTGTTGCTTTTTCAACTTAAGCAGTTGAAAAAGCAACCCGAAAAAAAATTCAGGCTTGAACGGGATTCGAACCCATGACCTTGCGATACCGGTGCAATGCTCTATCCACTGAGCTATCAAGCCACATGGATAGATAGTCAATTGTGAGTTCGTAATATACCCGATGATAGTGAATATACTTTGTCTCATGTTTGATATATGACGTCAATAACGCGGAAGAGTATTTCATCGGGTATCCAAACACCTTGAAGTGGGATAAAAAACACTCGGCTGCGCCTCGTTTTCAACCCACTTCGCGGTGTTTGGAAAGTCGATGAAACACTGTATCTCATGTTTGATATATGACATCAATAACGCGGAAGAGTGTTTCATCAAACTTTGGTTTTATCAGTTGATAAGGTGAATTGGCCACCGTAAAGAAATTCAAAATATCTCGCGCCACTATATAGGGGAATCTTTGCTGACGTCATTGTTTACATTTTGCTTCATTAGCATACGAATCTGCATAAAGAAGGCAACATGCTAAATACGAATTGACTTCAAAAGTTGAAAGAGCTTGTTAAACTTAGTAATCTGTGCAATTTTCAGCTTTTTTCATGTAATATTTAAGAAAATATCTGCTATCAAAAACTGCAAAATTGTTGGGTGGCAAAAGCGCTAATGAGCCCATACATTCTTTGTAAAATTTTGAGTTTTTAATACAGCATTGCATGAAGTGTTTCTATGATATCGGGGTCAAATTTTCAGAGAAAGCTAATTGTGTTATGTCTTTCAATATTCAGAGTTGATTTTTCTGTAGGTAGGCTAGAAAACGAGGCGCATATGCTAATGAGGCTAAAATGGTAAACAAAGATTCCCCTATTAAATCGAGAACTGCCACCGTAAAGAAATTCAAATTCGAAAGATGACGTTTCGAGCACTAACCCTTCGTCAGAGTTGTGCCTAAATCATACCGTCCAGAAGGACGTCGGACACCTTATTGAGACTAGCTAATATAAATATAACGGAATGTCGACACTTAGAATTTTATCTTCAATAATTTTTTAAGTGTAAAAAAGAAAATCTAAAATCCCCACTTAGGATTGAACCTGTGACCTCAGCTAGGCTTAGGCTAACATAGCCTACCGTACCACTGTACCACTTAGTTTCTCGGGTTGCTTAGTCCTAAATTTAACTATATAAACTGCTACCCCTAACCGGAACTGAAAGCTAACCAGTTACTGTTTTATATAAGTCTCAATAAGGTGTCCGACGTCCTTCTGGACGGTATGATTTGGGGCCTGACCCTTCGTCAGGGCGAATCAAGAAATTGTGGGTTGTGTGGTAGGTGTATTTATAAAATGCTCAAGGAAATGCGCGCGCTTTGATTGGTTAAACTGAGTTCATTATAACTCGATAAAGCACGCGCGTAGCGTAAGGTTCATTATAACCGTTTTTATTTTATACAAAAAATAAAAAAACTTGTTCCACGTGCATTGTTGAGTTATATAAGCACTTGGCAATTTTTAAGAACACTCGAAAAGTGCGTGGAGCACTCGCCTTTGGCTCGTGCTTCTCTGCACTTCTCTAGTGTTCTTAAAAATTCCCTACCTGTACGCCAGTACGCACGTGCGTACCTGAAAAATTCAAAGAAAGATTAAAAGTCAAACAAGCGATTGTTGAATAAATCATAATCACTTCAATCGCTTCAAACTGAACTCTGAAAAATCACCTAGCAACTAGCATCCAAGGAAGCAAGAGTCTTTTCATCAGTCATTCAGGCGGAGAGGAACGATGAGGATCTCTGGGAGACGTTGCTAGAGAAGGCCACAGACATTGCTGCTTTACACGACATCGATCCGAGCATGCCTAGAAGAGCTGGAAGGCAGTAACACCGTGACAACGTTGAGGAAGATACACCTTCGGCTTACTGGAAGAGGGCAGTTTACCTTCCATTTTTGGACCATCTGATATCTGAAGTCGACGCGCTGTTAGTGAAACCTTTACCGGGCTTCCAGGCAAAACATCTAATACCCGGTACTTCTTCACGTTATAACAAGCCATCGTTACATTATTATTATTGTTATTGAGAGTCCAAATTCACTTTTTGAAATATATTGTTAAAGTAAATTTCAATTCCAGGAACACTTCAAGAGCTGACAGAAAAAGGCGTGGAAGACATATACAGTCACTACGGGGACGACATGCACATGTATCTTGACGACTTCAAACGAGAGGTCACTAGGTGGCGTCATCGGTGGCTACTTTGTGAAGATGGCGGCAATCCCCAGACTTTGGTGGAAACGCTGGACGTTGCCACTCCAGAATTATACCCAGGGATTTACGTAGCTGTCAAGACGTTGCTGACCTATCCCGTGTCAATTTGCGTGGCAGAGCGTAGCTTTAGTGGCATGAAGAGGCTCAAAACGCCACTTCGGAACACAATGTCCGATGAGAGATTGTCCTCATTAGCGATCCTCCATTTGCACAAACACAGGGAAGTCGACGTTGACACTGTAATTTCAGAGTTTACTTTGAAGAAGGATAGACGATTATCCTTATGCTTATAAGCGTTCAGTTGTAACATTTAACAGATGCTTCATAGTTAAATTTTACGTTTCAATTGCAACACATTGTAAGAAGCGTGCAATTAAAAGAAACAATGTCAGGGCATTGTTAGTCTTCAACGAATCAAAAAATGTCTGTGGTGCGCAGCTCACTCACAATGTAATAAAAAGCTGAGAAACCACTATCGTGGAAAAAGACACCATTTCACTACGTGTTTATTTAGGGAAAACACTTCGCGCAAAACGCACGAAATAGCATTTCCGAGATTCTAAGTTTCGTAATTTTCTGGGGGGGGGGGGGGGCATGCCCCCAGACCACCCTAGAAGCTTGCGCCTCCGGCGCTCGTGAGTTACGATTTGGTGCGTACCTACAAAAAAATCCTGGCTACGCCCCTGCCGTGTGCAGTGCTTATATAACTCAATAACGCACTCGGCGCGTTTTTTATTTCTTTAAGAAACCATCTCCTGACGCAGTACCACATGTGATGCTATGTTTCTATTGTTTCCTCTACAGTAAATAAAAATATCACGACTGTTGTTGAGACCTCCAAAAAGCACAAAGAAACGGCTTTGAAAAATACGGAGTTTCTCTTGAGTGCGCTACATTTCATTTATAACACCACATCCTAACGTCTAAATATAATACAACAAACGCTAAAAAACAAACAAATTGAAGACTGTGTTTTATTTTACTTTCCCTTGGATATCTGTAAACATCATCTCGTCAATTCTCTTTATTTATTCAATTATCTTTATTTATACAATACACCGAGTTATACGCGCTTTACTGACCCATGTCAGATCTGTATATCTTTGAACTTTCCTTCCTCCTACAGATATCTGAAATTTAACAATATTCATCACCTTGACGCAGATGGGTTTACCGGCCTTACAAGTTTAACAGCTCTGTAAGTTTCTTTCAAATGCTGTCCAAACAAATAATGTTAAAGCTTTTTAACTCGTGAATGCGTGAAGCCTATAGCGAGTTATAGCAGAAGGGGACTAATACGCAAATTTTCAATCCTTCCTTCCTTCCATCCATTGGCTGCAAACGTTTCTTGGTAATTCCGCTGACCAGTACATAAGGCTTGAGCATATATTTTGACCGTTCCAAACGCGACAGGTAATGGTCACCTGCCCTACCCATGGGGACGGCGGGGGTCAGTGTAACAAAACGCATACGAGAGGGGAGGATCCGAAGGTTGTTTCGTATTCACGAGTTAACTCATAGAAACCTTTGATTTATTTTACACTGTATGGCTTTTCGTAATTTTTATTGATGTAACACCAACCTATTCTCGTTAGGAAGGCGATTCACAGTGATTTCTGAAATATATACATAGACAGTTAAATTGAGAACAGAAATTTTCACAACAAAGATTATGAGTGAAAAAGTGCCTCAGCCGGGAGTTGAACCCGGGTATCCTGATGACCGGACAGATTCCTTAACCACTAGGCCACTGAGACACCCACACTTACACAAACACAAATAACACATTTGTGGCTTCATAGTGGAAAGCTCTTGGGAGACATTTACACAAATTCTGCAATTAGGATCGCGTCACTTTACCCAGTCGTTCAGCGATTCACAGTCCACTCCCCAAGGAAATTAAATTACAAATTATGGTGTGGGAAGGGAGATATGGACAACTAATTGCCCCATAATCTTTGGATCACCAACCTATTCTCGTTAGCATCTGACCGGTCATCAGGAGACCCGGGTTCAACTCCCGGCTGAGGCACTTTTTCACTCATAAATAAATGCGGATTGTTTGCTAGAATTTCTTTCATGTTTTTGGTTCTCCTGAAGGAAGGAATGATAAACTCCTTTGGGAATATTTTGACTAGAGAGGTTGAATTGTAAATGAGATGCTAATAAGAGTTCAAAATATTTCCAATGCTAGCTAAACTTGGGTTAAAATCCAAAACTAATGGGAAAACTTTTTTCGTCCATTTGGCTTTGGGAGAAATTAGCAGATTTTCCCTAGGAATAGAACTGACTCTGTCAAATTGTTTGCCCGATTAATTAAATAACTTTGGTATTCTATACTTCGCCTTTCAAAAGTTTCAGGGGGAGAGCAATCTCTTCTGTCCCTACTTTAAACGGGATAGCTTTGGTGCAATGGACGGGATACATATACTAATTTAATTTTTGCCCTCGTGTGTAGCTTTATTTCCCTCGTAGCTTACACATTTTACCCCAGATCGGCAGCTCCAGTTAATTACAGACTGTAGGCCAACTATACCAATTTGATAATTTTTCATTTAAAGGGATCTTTCTCACAACAAAATTAAGTATTTACCCAACGGCGTGTTCAGTTCTTTGGAAGAGTTAGTGCAAGTGTAAGTACAGTGCTTCCCGTAGTTTCGTGCGATTATATATATATTTTATACCTATTGTACGTAATATATTTTATAACCATTTTTATAACTATTTAAACAAGAGGCTACATGTAGCCTATACTCATGCAATTACGTAACATAATTTTATGGTATATTTTAAATGGGTCACGCACACCTCACATTTAGAAAACACTCACATTTAGTTCAATAATCACATCCTATATTTAGTTCAAACAAAGCGAAGGATGACCAAAATTCACAGAAAATTTCAACGGATTACACCAAAGTCAACACTGAATAAAACCTTCGGCCCGAAGGATTTATTCTACTCTCTGGTGGCTTTCATGGCGCACATGGGTATGCATAATCATCCATTCAATCAGCTGACTGACCGCGACATTTTCAGGGGCAAATTTCCCGCCTGAGTTATCAACTCGCTTCCAATTGGTCTAAACAGTGAAATTAAATGAGTTACGTCATAGCTTGCACATGCGCCGAACCGTGAAACCCTCCCTTTAACTCATGCCGGTAAGCGCATGAGTAATTAAGATCACATGTATAGTCGAGTGTTTTTTTTTAAACACTGGGCCTAGAGGTCGGGAGATTGGGAGACCACTCCTCGGACTTATTTTACTTACATGCTTCCCTTTCTTTTTCTGGAATCGGTGTTAACTGTAATTACAGTTCTTTTTACAAGGGGATGACGTTTCAGTCCTTTAACCTTCGGACTTGCACGCAAACTTATACCCCCACCGTGGTACAAGGAGGAGGAAGGGTGGTTTTTGCGTTGTTGAAATATTTCGGAAATATTTTATGTCTAATAGATAGCCTGTGATGTGCTCTACAAGATAAGGTAAATATTATGGGTTGTGACGCTGCTGGGGTCCGTGACGTCATCTAAAATGGCCGCCAAGATGGCCGCCATTTTGGATTTTAGCAAGCGCGTTTAAGGGTCTGTGAGGCCTTTTATGTACCGAAGGGTCGCAAATTTAACGCGCTTGCTAAGAAGTCACAACATACAAGTTACTAATATATAATAGACCGGTAAAAACACTCTAACAAGCATTCCCTGCTCCCAAATTTCGTCCGAAAAAAGATCATTGCAATGTTGTCTACAAAATTCCCTGCACCATATGTTCGTGGAGTTGTATTGGTGAAACCGGAAGGTCTTTTAACACCAGAAAGAAAGGGCACACCAGAAATGTCAAAATTCACATCAAAGGCTCCAATGTTGCAAATCATGCTTGGTCCAAGAATCACCACGTTGACTTTGAAAATGCATTACTTATTGACAAAGGCAATTATCGCCATCTTAAGACCCTGGAGTCCTAGCATACCGCAAAAACTGTTGACGCTGACAATAACTCGTGCGCTCTTCCCGAACAACATCGCATTCTTTTAAATAAACACTGACTTTCACACGTTTAAAATATCTTCTTAGTTTTTACATCCTTTCGCTTTTTGTCATTTTTTAGCTTTTGTAATTTTTACCCTTTTAATCATGTATGCACATTCGCTTTCTTCACTTATTCTATCCATTGAAGACAACAGGACGGTTGTCGAAAGCTCGTTGTTTTTTTAAATTAACCAGAGAACTTTTTTCACTTTTTAATTATTATGAATCCTAGCTACGGATCTTCAATTTTCTTATGACAAAAATTATCTTCAAATATTAAAACCATTAGACTTTTTGAAAAAAGGGAAAATAATGAGTTATGGCAGCTAATAAAAAAAATCAGTCTACTTCAGACCTTGTTTAGGAGAATGATTTAAAGAAGAACTAAATCTTCACTTACTTTAAATATAGCGCAGTCAATTACCGCTATAACGGACGCCTTTGGGACCAAGCTTTGGTTTATGTACTATAGGGAGCTATCTTCGTTAAATCCCATTTCAACGGGACTTTAAATCGGGATGTCCGTTATAGTGAGGTGTTCGCGGGCGGAGGCAGACTGTAAATAAAGATTAAATTTGTTTAGAGCAGTTTTCAATTGAGTGTCGTAAAACCAAAACCAAAAGTAATTACTCTGACCAATCACAGCAGTCGTAAACAATCCAATGAACCAATCAGAGCTCGAAGTAATAGGCCATTTCCGAGTTACGTTATACCTCGTTGTCAAAGCGAGGCAAGGTGCACAACCTTTCATATGGAAATGAGGTTTTTTTTGCATTTGAATAAAAATTCATTTCCATATGAAAGGTTGTGCACCTAGCCTCGCTTTGACAACGAGGCATAGCGTAACTCGGAAATGGCCTATTACATGTCGGCGGCGCCAAGCGCGGGAAAACGCTTGGGAGCAAGTCACGATTGGTTTTGGTTTTACTTTTGATTGGTCAAGAAAGTGGCGCGAAATTTTTCAACCAATCACAAAGCGTAGCAATGCAAAGCCAAATCAATTGTGTAATTACTTTCGACACTCAATTCAAACCTGCTCTAATATACATATACTTATTTTGAACATAGTTTAAAGTAAAGTTACGACACTAAAATATTCGGGTAGTCAGGCATAAGTTTAATAGACCATTTTTTCGGTTAACTGAAAATCAGCCTATAATTTCACGAACGGTGTTTCATGCATTCCTCCATCTACAGATATTTACAAAGCAATATGATAACATCTGTAACTTATGAAAACTTTGCCAAGAACACCTTCCTCCTGTACCGGTAAGTATTGTTCCCTGCCATCTTACTCGTCAATGACATTTTCCTGCTTGTTTTTAAAGATGAAAAACACGGTAGCCTCACTGAACTCAGCCTCACAGCAATTTAAACTTAAAATATGTCAATGTTAAAACAGGCGTCAGCACATGTCCTAGATCGACCTCAATGAAAATATATTCTCTTTAAAAATCAAAGGCTCCTAAGAGCCAACCCGTGAATAAGAAAAGCTAACGCGTAACGCAATATTGCGGTAAGCTTATGTTTTCACATTGACACGGTTCAATTTCTTTTTTAATTAAACGTAGGGATTTTTGACAAACGCAAAAAGAAAAATACAACACATCACTTTCTTAATGCTCAGTGGGAAGAAGAAAGGAAAAAAAATGGGAAAAAAATGGTTCCGAGCGAGACTTCAACCTCGGGCCGTCGGTGTTATTCCGCGTGCTAAATCAGTCGACCATCGTGATCACTGACTTAGAACAGGATAACTAATTAATTCAAGGTAGATACGCATTAAAACGCGTGTCTCGGTTGAAAAATGCTTTTAGATCGATTGTTTAAGACTCCAAATGAGAAACATTTTTAAGCTTATTGTTGTTTATATCCGTTTACAACAAATTAGTTATTGTTATCGCTGGATTCACGCTGTTCTTGTTACGAAACGCATTCGTAACAAAGCATTACGTCACTAAGTTTACAGCTGATGGAAGGAGTGAGTGACCGATGTGAGTGAGTGCTAATAATAATAATAATAATAATAATAATAATGATGATAATAATGACGAATATTTAAACAGGATAAAACCCATCAGTATTAAAAAAACACTGTTATCAATGGGGTCCTGTAAGTAAATAAATATAACTAAACAACCAAAAGATAAAAGTTATAAGACACAATAAAAAACTATAACTATAACCCGTTCATTACGCATGCGCGTATTCACGGGTTAAAATGCTACTTAAAAACTCTTTTTCAGCAAATCCTCCTTTTTTTCATTTAGGTTGTTAAACGCCAACCAATTAGTGAATATTCCAAATGGGACCTTTGTTAATTCGAACTTTTATTATTTTCGGGGTTTCAACGAAATAATGTGAGTACCGAAGGATAAAACTACATATGAAGTATATGAATGAAATGAACTGTGGATAGAGAGTGTAAAGTAAAGAAATGTTCCTCGCAGTTTTGTTTCCAATTTAAGCAATTGCAAAGAAGCCTGCGAAAAATATCAGAGCTTTATTTATTTATTTATTAATTAATTTATACACAGCCACCAGGCTTTTCAGAATGACCATAGATTAGGTCCATGCACGTGATGGATTTGCGTCGTGTGATAGGCTAATATGCTTATGAATTATTAATGAGTGTTTAAAAAAAACGGTTATAGTGCCTAACCTTGCGTAATATCATCTGATTTTAACCTATAGCCTCGTCGGCTACGAATCAGGTGATATGGCGGCGCACGCTTTCGCGCTATAACTGTTAATTAGCCGCTCTAAGGACTACCACGTTTGTCTAGACGTTCGGTATTACGAAATTGTCTTCTTTAATCGGTTACGTATATTAAATGGGTGAAATTAATGTAACCAACAGATTGCAGTTCCATTGCCAGATGTCCCAGTATACGTATGTACATAGTTGTGAATGTTGCACTGAATGGAACCAATTAAGAATCGTTAACTTTTAAACCCCTTTTGCATCACAGAGACCTAACTGAGTGATATGACACTTTCTTCTCTTAAATCCACAGTAATGAGTCTTCGTAACCCTTGCTCTTAACCTCAACACATAATTTCTTTGTACCAAGACCGTATACTGAGGCTGGAAAAAAATAGCTTCCACTATAGAGGGCGGTTCTCTGGAATAGTCTATCAAATACTATTAAAGGACAGACAAGCCTGAAATCGTTTTACAAAAAACAACAACAACAACAACAATTTATTCAACAAGAAACAACAACAACAATGTATTCTTAGTATAATAATGAAAGAGTTGACTGATTTGTTTGCCCTGCAAATAGCTGGAAAGCTAATCGGAGCGGGGCAAAACAAGTACATGAAAAATACAAATATCTACAAAATCAAAAACCTTATACTATTGAAAAGCCTTGCGTTTATATCATATTATTTTTCATACTATTGAAAAGCCTTGCGTTTATATCATATTTGTAATTTAGTATTAATTTTAATGACCATATTTATTTAATATTTTTCTTATTGCATGAGTTTTGCACGGCTCTCTGGTTGAGCATTTATATGAATGGGATTCCGTGACTAAATAAAGATGATTGACCCTCGGACGTACACGCAAACGTATACCCCCCCCCCCCCCCCCCCCGCCCCCTTTGGGTTCTTGCGATGTTGCAATATTTCGGGAATATTTTACATCTACTAATAGATAGCCCGCGATGTGCTTTACAAGATAAGGTAAATATTATGGGTTGGGACGCTGCTGGGTCCGTGACGTCATCCAAAATGGCCGCCAAGATGGCCGCCATCTTGGATTTTACTAAAAATTCAAATTTATCGGAAAAATGCGGAAATTGCAAATATTGTTTGCTAGAGTTGTAAAATAACATACAATTTAACATTTTGATGCTTTTGGTAGCATTTTATATGCTCTTTTTCGCCGAAAAAAAGGTGAAAAACACGCAGTTTTCTTCAAAAATGGGTTGACCACATGTTACTTATGACGTCACATCTCGTCACCATAGCAACTGGTTGTTGCTAAACTTTGCCAAAATGTGTCTCAAGGATAAATAAACAGCTATGGAAAATGGCATGTGCTAATCTTAAATGGTCTTGAAAATATCGGAGAAAAACCTTAAGGGGGTGGCAACCACCCCCCACACTCTATATGTCCGAGGGTTAACTCTAAATGAGTTGATGTGGCCATGTTTTCCTGCGTACCACCCACACGTTTGTCGACTGAAAGAAGAGAAATGATGACGTATTTTCGTTACCCTTTTGTTGGCAAGGCTTTTTCACATCCATTATTTTCATATTCTCAAAGCTAGGAGACAGCCAGTGTCTCTACTCCACTGATTAAGTCTGGTGTTTTTCACCTGCAGCACTCCATGCCACTTTTAACAATGATAAGGAGTTCTCGCTTTTACCGTCGTTCGCTGATGGATGGAAGGAAACATCGTCGTTTTCATAGCTGTGTTTATTCATTCAGTTCTACCCAGAGATATTCCTCAGTTTCAAGTACATGCACGGATGCACATTTTCTAGTTTGGGTGGTTAAAAGAAACTAGTTAAAAAAATCAATTGTGAAGGAAAAAGCTTGATTAATAAAAAAGATATAATAAATCTCAGTGTTCGTATGAAAAGGAGCCGAATACGATGTTTTAAAATAAGTAGTTTTACGCATGTTTAAAAGTAGTTTTACAATACATTTATTTTTGCAAGGGTAATGTAACCAATGCCCACATAATAAACAAGTTACCCAACACAATGAAACTAACTGGGCTAACTACCAGTATTTCTTTCTCTTAACTACGAAGAATGTTGTCAGATAACCCTATAAAGACAATAGAACCAGGGGCAATTAGAGTCGGCGAAGAATACCCTTTAACAATGTAAGTAAAGTAAAAAAAAAAACACATAAAGTAATGTAATTTAAAAGTAATAGAACAGCTTCTCACCGGAATAATAAAGACCGAGTTCCATCAACCACAACCAACCATCGTGATACTTATGGCGACGCGTATTCAGTCGACCTCATCGGCTGATAAAGACTAGCAGTAATCAGTCGAAACGTCGAGAGAAACGACAATACACTTTATTATTGTGCCTTACAAGGATGAGCAATAGCCAACTCTTTCACAAAAAGTGACATCCAAGAACGTTTCTCTTTAGATGGGCAATTTGAAAAACTCGTTGTGGTCGATTTTAAATATTATAGACTAAGAGTTTCTGTTATTTATTTCTCTTTCCAGGAAATAATTTTTTTTTCGCGAATGATGCATGACTTTCGTAAAAGTCTGGCATTTAGAGGTTTTAAATGGAAAGATATTTCTTGAGACCTATAGATTTTATCGTCGTTGCTTCTGTACGCATTGCGTACCTATTTTTCTTGGTGTAAGGAAGGGCGTGAGGTGGTAAAACGTATTTTGACTAACTCGTGACTAAATGCCTTAATTGCTTGCAGCTTTATAATAGCTCAGCAATGGAACTTGAATGCTGTTTCTATGAACGAGGGGAGTTGGGTAAGGCTACATAATTTTAAACGCCTTTCAAGAAGAAACTGTTTCTTTCTGTCAGATATTTACTACGGACACATCTAAAGAAATTGAGCCTGGACTCTATCACAGGTCTCCGTGGTCTAGATTCGAATCTGTAACGTATCAATTTTTACTTTTCGAGGAGTAAAACAAAAGGAAACCTATTTGAATGTATCTAGAATCACCTGTTAAGACATTTTGTTATTTTAAACCAAAAATAGTCAACAGGCAGTGCGTGCATGCCACACCAACAGTAAATAGTCCAGTTGGCAAAACAATCAACAACAAACAACAACAACAACAACAACAATTTTATTTCATTATTAATAAAAAAATATTTTAAAACGTTGGCAACCCGCAGTTAGCATAGCTAATCGAGGCGGGTTGTCAAAAATAAGAACAAATTAAAAAAGTTTCAAATAAATAAAACAAATAAAAAATGTTTCGACAGCAAAACAACAATACTAGTCCTACACATGCATTATACGTTTTGGTATATTTGTTTTCCGAAAAAAATTAGAATCAATTATGTATAGTTATAGCTATAATGACTGAGAGAGATGGGGGATTATCGTGGTTACGATTTCAAAAGCAATTTTAGCTTTCGAGTTTCACTATATAACTTTGTCACATTCCACGTTGTTTTCATAATTAGGATGTTTTACAGTTTTGTTCTCTTGGGAGGTTTAATTATTTTGATGTATGACAAGTGACGCGAAAGGGTCTTCCTCGATAATGAACGACTGATTTTTTTTCAGGTTTATAACAAACAGAACTCTTGGAACATTAAAATTTTTTTCTGGCAAAGGTCGAAGACGTTGCACAATATATCTGTCAGTATAACACAATTACGCATTACCACCAGACAGCTCACTAATATCGTAAAAATGCTCTTTCTTCGCTTCGCTTCGGGAAGGTTTCAAAGGAAAAAAAATCAAGAATATTACTGATACAAAGACGAAACGAGTTTGACAGTGCTTTGACAGTCCATACCAAAATCTTTCGGTCCAGATGCACAGTCATTGAAATCCAATTGTATTGTCACGCAAAATAATAGCAACAGAAAACTTCAGGTAACGGGAAATTCACTGTCTTTGTCTTTAATTTTTATGATGAAAACTTTGCGTATCAACCTGCATTTCAATATATAGAGAAGAGGGAACACAAAAACCGGACATGAAAAATCGGTTGCGCATGCTCTTGTTTGATTGACAGATTTCTTGACTCGTTTAGCATCATAGGTCGCTGCTTGTTCCCTACCACTTCCCCACCTCCCCCCCCACCCCCCCCCTCCCCGCCCCCTGAGGGTTCAGAGCCTTAATCCTGTCGGTATTGCAAAGGACTCGAAAAATTCACAGACGGATGCAAAATTACTTCTTTCCCAAACTTTCTCAATCTCATTTATAATTCTTTAAGATAATGCAAACTAAAGGAAATTAATGTTTAATGAGTGTTTGGAAATCAGATGTAACACTCTTCATTTTTGCATCCTTAATTTCTTCTTCTAAGATCATTTTGTTTGAGAAGTAATATCAAACATTCGACAGAGTATTTCATCACAAGATCAAACATCTCGAAGTTCATCAGAAATACTCCGCTGCGCGTCGTATTTTCAACTCTCTTCTCAGTGTTTGATCTCGTGATGAAACACTGTGTCTCATGTTTGATATATTACATCAAGTACCTGCTATCCCCTCAACAAATTCCTTTACGTTGTGTTTGGTCAGCATAGACCAAACCATCTTGCGCTCTGGGATAACAAAAAAGGGAAGCACGATTTTGGTCTTTCAATAAAGAGTGCAAGCCCGAAAAGTTTAAACCTAATTTGACAGTTATCGTCAGTGCTGATTAATTTCATTTCTTGACCAAGCAACCTTAACAAAAGTAATGTTTATCTTCTAATGAAGTACAAAGATGCTAATGATTAAAAGAGAAAATTTTTATGCTTGTTATAAACAGAAATTTTTATACTCTAGGAATCCTGTCAATTCGGAAACGGAAGCTATTGAAATCGCATACGCTAACAGTGAAATCCATCATCAACTTCTATCTGCACTCAAGGATTCAGGATACAGAGAATTACCGGATAACCGTGACGGCGACACTCAATACTTTCTTCCATGTCCCGTAGGAACATTTTCGAACTCTTCTTCTCAAGGCGTTAAACGATGTACACCATGTCCTCCAGGTATCATACAAACTTATGTTAATAAAAATAATAATAATAATAATAATAATAATAATAATAATAATAATAATAATAATAATAAAATGAACAAGATGTTTATTAACAATTAAAATAACTATTTACAATACATTAAAATTCTAATTACGATAATAATAATAATAATAATAATAATAATAATAATAATAAGGCATCGACTGGGATAGAACTTGGCAGTGGATTGCAAGAGGAGACTTAAAAGGATGTACTGAAGCCTTGATATGCAGTGCCCAGGAACAGGCTTTGAGAACAAATTATATAAGTCACCATATTGATCACACAGCAGAATCTCCTTTGTGCAGAATGTGTGGAAGCAAGGGAGAAACGGTGGCCCATTTGGTAAGTGAGTGTAGTAAGCTGGCGCAGTCAGAATATAAAGGAAGGCACGATAACGTAGCACGGTATATTCACTGGCAACTTTGTGGCAAATGTGGATTTGAAAGAGCTAACAGCTGGTACGAACAGAAACCTGAGGGAGTGGTGGAAAGTGAAAACTTCAAGATATTATGGGATTTCACAGTCCAGTGTGATCGGAAAATTGAAGCAAGAAGACCAGACATTGTCTTTATTGATAAGAAAGAGAGAGAGGTGATCATAATTGATGTTGCCATCCCAGGTGATGACAGGGTGAGAGATAAGGAGCTCGAGAAGATTGAGAAATACCAACTATTGAAAGATGAGGTGGCAAAACTCTGGCACATGCGGAAAGTCACTGTCGTCCCAGTTGTTATCGGGGCACTTGGTGCCATTTCAGTCAACTGTGAGAAGTACATGAAGCAAATTGGTGTGACCATAAGAATGGAAACTATTCAGAAAACAGCATTGTTGGGTACAGCAAAGATCCTGAGAAAGGTGCTGTCCTTGTAAAAGGAAAGAAAGTAAAGTCCTGGAACCCATGGTGACATGTTGGAACCCGCTTCCAGGGAATAGCGGACTTTAGATCGGACTACGAGTACGAGATTGAGTACGAGTACGACTTTTAAAACCTAGTTCGCGTGCTCTAAATAACCATTTATCACACAAATTTTATACCTAGAGCCTCCTTATCTTCTGGTCTGCAACAGGAAGGACCGACAGCTCTGGGGACGTGACTGGCTTTAAATTCAAAAGTCGTACTCGTACTCGAATCTAAAGCTCCCTAATACTTTATTAATAAATTTCTTAAAACAATCTTAAAATACAATATAAAATTACAACACATGTATAATAATTATAAAATATATAATAATGAAAGACTCCTCAACATTGCATTTTTAAAATGAAAACTGATCATTGTCATAAAAAATAATAATCATCATAATTTTAATCTTTAAAATTGCCTATATTACATCTCATCTGGCCCGATTAACTTAACCAACTCAGTTAGGCCGTGCTCTATTATATGATTTCATTACCGGCAAAGCACTCAATTTTATAAATTGACTAAGTCAGTCAGTTTTATCGGTCTCCTATTAACTGTCTAGCGTGCAGCAAGGTATGCATTCCGTTGTGCTTTGTTTTCAGGTGGATATTACTCGGATGATGTTGGGTTCGTGGGTACAAGCTGCAAGAAATGTCCAAATGGTTCCTTTGTTGCCTTTGATAAAGCACCGGGAACGCAATCTCAAGACTGCCGGACTTGTCCTTTAGGTAAACTCCTGCACTAATCAAGCAAATATTAAGGTTCATTCCCTGCATGGTACGTTCATATTTCAATTCTTCTAACCAGGTAGAGAAGTAAAGAAACAGTTTGTTCTCAATGACTGCACTTTAACTTGAAACTCTAAATCTGATGCAGTTAGAACCGCTCCCACTCTAACAAGTTCTCAACGTATTTTTAGACTATCGTTACCTAAACTTTTAAACTGATATTCAGTTATATGACTATTCTATGTTAATGCGAAATCCTAATGAAATCTGTCAACGCTATCAATCGCTAGCTGGTTGAAGCTCCAAACATATAGCAACACAAAAATGATATTACATAAACCAGGATGTTTCATCCTCCAACCAAAAAAATACGATTTTATCAAAGTTTACTTGTATCTTTTTTACATCTGTGTCGAAAGCGAGATATTTGACAAAGTAAATTCGGCGTAAGGAGCAAGGATAGGTCTGTAGTCCGACTATCCACCCAGGAAATCATAGCGGTTCAATGCGTTCCACAGGGAAAAGTGTTTCTTATACCATAAGGGACGGCCCATTTAATTTTTGTGGGGGGGGGGGGGGGGAATTGCGGAATTACCAAAAAAAATTCCTGCAGAAGAAATTGAAGAGAAAAGAATCGTGCACAAGAAAGACGTAAAAAAATTCAAGCATTTTGGTGAAAACAAATACTTGCAGATAGTGATGCTGAAATAAATTCATACTCAGCAGAAATTGTCCAGCCCCCCCCCGCCCAACAAAAATTAAATGGTCCGTCCGAACTAAAGTGAATATATGTTAAACAATTGGTATAAATGGGCATCCATTTTCATTCTCATTGACAAATTTTAGTCTCGTCTCTGATGAGTATTTCCAAAAAAAATCTCTCCGAATTTCAATCCTTTACAGGTACAGAGACAGATGCCTTTGCTGGTCTTCGTGGCTGCCCATGCTTGAAACAATATTATCGAACGCATATGTTTAAGGAATGTCGGAAATGCGAAGAAGGAATGGAATGCAAGGATGATTACGCTTCTTTGAAACCTGGTTATTGGTGGAGGTGGAGGAACGAATCTCATAAAGATCGTTACCAGTATTTTATTAAAAATCTTTTGACATCATTACCTGCACTGGGGGACGCAGATGTACAATACCATCATCTGATACCAATGTCTTACAGGTGCCCGCTTGAAGAGTCTTGCAGAGGGGGCTTAGATTCTCCTTGTAAGATTGGGTACAAAGGTCCACTCTGTAGTGTTTGCAGTTCTGGATATTACAAACAGTTGCACACATGCAATAGATGCCCATCCAAGACCTGGATCGCTGGACAATTGTGTATTATTGCTGTTATAATATTGGTAATCGTAGCCGTTTCGGTCTGGACAAGCAAGATAAAGAATACAAAAGATGAAAACGAACGATCTGTAATAGACACGTTTTTATCTAAAATCAAGATCGCAATTGGCTTTTATCAGGTCACTTACGGTCTACTGGAAGCGTTTTCCTATATATCATGGCCAGGTTCTCTGCAAGTCATCGGCAAGTATTCAGCAATATTCCAGCTGAATATACTTCAGATGGCACCAGTCCACTGCCTTTCTCCGGGATTACACGTAGATGCCTTTGGAAATCTGTTTGCGATTATGTCCGTGAATACTGTTGTTATTGGCTTTGCAGGGGTAGCATATGGAGTGCGTAAACTTATCATCTCAAGGAATCGATCGCTGCGGGAGGAAGAAAAGTTGAGTAAAGTTTCCGAGGCAAAAGAAGTGGTTTACAGAAATTTGTTTTTCGTCCTGTACGTGACATACCTCAGCACTTGCTCTAAAACGGCATCTGTCTTGCCAATAACTTGCCAGAGAATTTGCCAGGACCAAGAAGACGAGAAGTGTTCTAAATACCTCAAAGCAGATTACAGCATACAATGCCAAGATTCAAGGTATAACCAGCTGGTAATCGTGGGGTATATTTCCGCTGCCTATATCATCGCCCTTCCAGTGGCCACATTCATCGCCCTTTGGAGACATCGAAGAGTAATAATAGCCGCCGCGGACGACGACACATCTGGTGATCCAGGCTCAAATACCGAAATAATCACAGGGTTGCGTTTTCTCTTTGAAAACTACAAAGGTCTTTCGTGGTATTGGGAGCTCGTTGAGATGTCCCGTAAAGTAATCATTACTTCTGGTCTCATCCTCATAGGACAAGAAACCAGGTCATATATTGGTTTAGCTTGGGTCGTTGGTGGGATGTATGGGGTGCTTTTTGCCTGGATCCAGCCCATACAGGACGTTTTCGAGAACAGATTGATGACGGCATCCCTTGCCGTTACTGTTGTTAACTTGGGTATTGGTGCTGTGAGTAAAATTCCTGCAGAGAACGTGCCCTCTTCAAACAACTCTTATATGGACGCTGTCATATTCAACATACTGGTTCTTGGAGCAAATACCCTGGTCGTGGGGCTACTCTTCTGTAAGAAAACGTGGTTTAACTTAATTGGTTGTGGCTGTTTCTATCATTAGAACTTTTCCTCGGCTGTGTGCTCAATCGCGGGTGAAGCTCCTTAGATACCTTAGTTGGCAACAAGTAAATCTGTTACTTGCGCTGTTACCTTTTGCATGGATAAATCACCATTCGTTCTATAATTTGTTGCCAACGTTAAGACGTCACTTCTTTAATTTGTAATAAAATTGGTTTTAAGAATCGTTTTCCTCAAAAAGCTGAAAATTAATGGACCTAGAAGGAACAAAACCGTGTCTAAATACAATATTAATGTATTATCTATCTATCTATCTACGTTTTGAAAAAAAAACGCATTTACACGTCTATACGACTGTTTTTCAAGCTTTGACGGTCAAACAGTTTATTTAAGAGAAAGTCGTAAAACTAAATGCATGACATTACATTTGACCTAAAATATACCGAATGATTTTAGGCAAATATTTATAGTTGTAATAAAACGCTTTTTTTCTTTGTCGTTTAAACTCAGTTCAGTATGCAGTACACCTATATGGATATCTAAAGGAATGGCGCAAAAATCCACATTGGTCCTTTTCTTGCTGTCTGGGTTTTGTTCTACCACTTATCGCATTGCCTGGGGAAATGAGTGGACTGGCTGGAACGAACGTCCTTGACACTCAACTGGACACAGGACACATGGAAATGACCACCATTACAGATGCTGTGAAAGACACTGGAGTTGTTGATGTCACTCTTGAGGAAACAGAAGAACATGATAATATCCCAGCTGAAGAGCAGGACGACAATGGCAATGACGATCAGTACAACAATGGAAAATGCGACCAAGGGACACAAACAAAGCTGTCGTCAATTTTCTTCATCGCTGATGTTTGCCATGAGCCAGTGGAAGATATACATATCTAATCATTGGTGAGCAATTATAATGTATCAACGGGTATAATATTTGAAAAGAAATACATAGCAAATTGATCACATTAAAAACGAAAAATTGAGATACATAAAATTCTGTAGTGAATTAAAGTACTTTCCTGAAAAAAAAGATAATAAGACATGGCATACTTTAAACTCGAGAAAGAAAACGAATCCACATCTTGCAATATCTACTGATTTCGCATTTTTAAAAATTAAATTATAAGGCATTAAAAAGTAACAATTGGGATTTAAGCTTAAAAAATCTTACATAGGTATGTGGTGAATAAACAGAATAATGTTCTAGTAAAATAGATTCTTTATATTTTATCTCTGGCATAAGACCGCTATTCCTTTTTTCCTAGATGTCTGTCAACAATGTCGGAGCAACAATGGATAGGCTAAGGAGAGAGTAGTACCGAAGAAATTCCTGCTAATTAATAGATTTGTAGATATTTTTGTAGTGTATTTTTCAGTTTAGCTATAAGTTAAAAGCAGGAAAACATTTTCTCTTGGTATCCATTTTAACTTAAGCATCTTTCTTACACCTGCAATAGAAGACGAGATTGAGATGAAATCTGTTGTAGGTTTGGTAGCCATTTATTAGATTTTAGTTGGAGTAGGGAAGGCAAAAGTAGGAAAACAATTATCCAATTATATTCAGCTTAACCATATTTATCATCATGTTTGAAGCTACAGTAGAAGTCCAATAACTTAAATTCTTCTGTGAAAACAAAAAAAAAACTGTTCGAGTTAACAAAAGTTAGAGTTACAAGGGGGTTAATCTACATTGATATAACGCATTCAGAGTTAAGCAGGGAAACGTAATCTTGAATTAGCGAATTTCTTTCAGTACAAAACAAAAACAGAAACAAAGGAGGAAACAAACAAATTAAATGAAACTATTTATAATTATCCCTTTTGCCTGCTGTAAGAAAATTGTAGCTGTTTTAATAGCTTTGATGAATATGTGCACTTGCATTTCATTCGTAAAGTGATTCTTTGGGAAAGTTCGAATAACAGTGTATTCGAGTTAACGAGCTTGCATTTAATATCTAATGCATGCAATAGAAGAAATACGTTAAATTTTGGAAGGATTTTTAAGTCGTTAAGTATAGTAAAAGACAAAAGCAGAAAAATACAATCAATGTTACCCATCATTTTAATTCATATTTATGTCGCCATCAAAGTATTTATCCCTTTTGCCTGCTGTAAGAAAATTGTAGACGTGGTAATAGGTTTTGTATAGTATGCAAAAGCAGGAATAAACTTGTTGAATAGTACCGGCCATGTTGCGCACTTGCATTTCATTGAGGGCCTAACATCGGGTTGGCGGGATGCGGGATAAGCCTTTTTTCAATGCCGGGATGCGGGATGAAAGAAAATTGGAAGGCGGGATGCGGGATGGTTAGACGTGGGCGGGAAGCGGGAAGTTCGTCATCTTCATGGCGGGACGCGGGAATTCTTGATTTTTCGGGTGGAAACGGGATGGATGACGACAATGCACTCGCCGGATATTTCACGATTCCGTGAAGAAAGACAAGTCTGGATGTTTACATAGGTGAGTTTTCAAACCGGCGTTTTTCTATCCTGTCTTTCTTTGAAATCAAGCGTTAAGTCATTGAGTTAGTGGCTACCTTGAGGTCGGTAATATATATTCCGACCCGAAGGTAGCCGTTAAGTCATTGGGTTAGTGGCTACCTCGAGGTACGTAATAATGTAATACACTCTGACCAACAGTTTGGCTTCATGAAAAGCTCGTATACAGTGACCAACGTAAGTACGAAAAAGCCGTTATCTAAGTGCCGCATACAGAGAACAGCCTGATCCTCTTAACTGCAGATATTTATTTTTAAATCATATTGTTATAGCATTTCAGGTTGGTGAAAATCCAGCACTCTCTAAACGGACTGTTCAATAAAAACAAGTCCGTTTAACTTTGTTTTTTTTTTTTTGCGCTGAATATGCAAGAAGTTAGGATGATAATAGGTGTTCGTGAAGTCAGCGCTGTAAACCAATGCCCCGGTACTCTTGATCTTCTGTTATAACAGTCACCTTGGTTCCGTAATAGCGAAAGTCACCTTCAGTAATTCTCCCAAACACACACATTTTCCATTGATTTTCCACTTTCAAGTATTATATAAAATTGCCATGAAATTAAAAATTCTCCCTAGTAACATTTTCCAGACAGCCCTAATTGAAGCAGTGGTAATTGAGCAATGCACATTGCCCAGACGCTGTGCAAACAATGTCGTCGCAGATTTCGTAACGAAAGAATGCCAGCGCGGCTTCAAAACGTGCTCTATCTACTCAAAATGCTACAGAATTAAGTTCGAAAAGTTGTAATGGTATGAAATGTAGGTATATATTAAAATACCAACTCTTTTGAGATAACAACACTGAAATTCCACCTCGTGGATTCCACTGAAATTCCTGTTTATTTATATAGAGATTGTGAATTTCAAAACACTTGCAAAAGTTGCCTTGTAGAAAAAAAAAATAGTTTAGTTTTACAATATATTTTATGTTTTCCACAAAAATACGTATTCCACATTTCCCCCACTCCCCATTTGCCACACTCCTAATTTTTCATACACTCCGCGTTTTCTACACTCCGCGTTTTTCACACTCCGCACTCCGCACTCCGCATTCCTCTCTCCCCACCCGGCATATTCCATACAACCTTCTCTATCAGATTTCGTGGGTAACCCTATGTGGTAGGCGTGTTTTGAAATTTGTTTTTCAAATTTGAAATTTTGAAGTTTGGAGTGATGGAGGGCCTTCGTCATGATCCACGCGCTGTTCTCCGATAAAGAAAACTTTTATTTGGCTCCTCAACGGATGTTACTAAAACGGAGAATGGGGAATGGGGAATGGGGAATGGGGAAAGGGGAATGGGGAATGGGGAATGGGAAATTGAAATGGGAAATTGAAAATGGGAAACTGATTTTTTTTTTAGATTGTTTATAATGCGGAATAATTTTTTTTCAGCGGCGATTATCGATGTCCACGCTTTTTTTAAAACGTTCTGCGCCAAAATAAAAGGAAAAGAATAAATTGATGATAACGGGAGAAGTGGCCCATTTCGAGGGGGTGGCTCCGAGGAACTCTCGTGAAAAAAAAAATATTAATTAATAAATAAATATAAATAAACTTAACTTATAGCAGCAAAGTAACTCACCAGCGGTTAAAAGCTGCTAAAAGAAATTTTAACACCCGAAGTTAAGCTCATAATTATAAAAATAGCATTTGTTAGCGATTCTCGTACTCGACTCCGTATTCACTTCACTTTGGTGAAAACATTTGTTTTAGTTTATAGCTGGAGCACTGACCCCAGTTGTTCAAAGAGTGGATAGCGCTATCCACCGGATAAATCACTATCCAGTGGATAAACGTTAACAAAACCCATTGCGCTATCCACCGGATAGTGATTTATCCGATGGGTAGCGCTATCCACGTTTTGAACAAATGTTCAAAGCAAAAATACTCCGTGTCCGGCAGTCTGTAAGTATTACCAATTTTAAGTCAATCTTCTCATGTATTCGATTTATATACGCTATCCTTGTTTAGTCGGCTGAGACGTTTACGATTATAGTCGTCTATTTGTAGTGCGAATTTTTCTTTACGCTCGGCACCCTACTCAAATTTCTAAGTCTGATGATGTCAAAATTTGAGTAGAGTGCCGAGCGGTCGGAAAAATCCGCACTACAAATAGACGGTTATAATCGTAAACGTCTCAGCCGACTAAACAAGGATAGCGTAGTATAAATCGAATACATTGAGGAGATTGACTTGAAACGGAATGAATTTTTGAAAGAACGTTGAATGAACATCAGTGCTACAGCTATAAACTAAAAAAATGTTTGGGAAGTGACTTGTACGGAGTCGAGCGCGAGAATCGCTAACAAATGCTATTTTTATAATTATAAGCTTAACTTCGGGTGTTAAAATTTCTTTTAGCAGCTTTTAACTGCTGGCGAGTTACTTTGCTGATATAAGTTAAGTTTATTTTTATTTTTAATTAATTTTTTTTTCATGAAAGGGATGTTACTAAAACGGGGAATGGGGAATGGGGAATGGGGAATGGGGAATGGGGAATGGGGAATGGGGAATGGGAAATTGAAATGGGAAACTGAAAATGGGAAATTGAATTTTTTTTAGATTAATTGTTTATAATGCGGAATAATTTTTTTTCAGCGGCGATTATCGATATCCACGCTTTTTTTTTTTGAAACGTTCTGCTTCAAAATAAAAGAAAAGGAATAAATTGATGATAATGGGATCCGAGGAACTTTCGTGAAAAAAAAAATAATAAAGAAATAAATAAAAATAAACTTAACTTATCAAGGCAAAAAACTTTTTTTCTTTCCACTTGTCCATTGAACAAGTGCCACTCAGATTTTGGTTGTCGGAAAGTGAAATTCGCTCGTTCAAAGAATGAATCAATTAAAAAAAGAATAAGTTAAAAATGTAGCGGTAAAACAAATTTTATAACCTACTAGATCTTTTGTGTTTATTTTTAAATAACAAGTTTATGATATCGGCCACCGTCGGGTATTTGCGTTATGCAACGCAGAACATTTCGTTCTCCTCGTTAAATTCAACCCAGGGGGTTCTTTTTTCCCAAGCTGGCTGACCTGGCTGAAATTTCCGAATTCTGCGTTCATAGTTTATCAGTTTTTCACTGTTAGAATTTTGGTTTTTGGTGGATTCATATTTGTGTTTACTACCTATTTTCCACAGATGAAGCAGATTCACTGATATCGTGTAAACTGGCAGTGAAGCTTAGCATCTGATATGATTTCATTTCGCATTTTTTTTTTCTTTTTTGGTCGCGTGGAAATGCAAGTGTCATGCTCCAGTGCCTTTCACTGAAATGCGTAGATAGAATGTTTACTTGTGAAATTATAAACTTTTACACGTCAACAAATTCTCAGAAAATGGGTACGTTTATGAGTAAAAAGAAACAGAAATTCGCGGAAACCAGGTTAGTTTACAAAGGCCGGAGATTCTTGGGAAACTCAACTCAGTGAAAAACAAGACAAATTTCTCCCTGTTAATACTATAGGCCTTATCACGGTTTTTCCCAAATTTTATATGGGCCTGATAGCAAAAATCCATCGACACTGCTGGGAAAAGCATCTCAAAATTAGTAAAGTGGCCGAGTTTAAAAGCGATATCTTGTAAAATAATGGAGATATAGCTCCGCAAAGTCGGCAAATTTCACATACGTTTGTATCGCGCGGCCAAATTTCTTGCCTACCGGTAAGCAAGAAATTTGGCTCCAAAATAAAAGGAAAAGAATAAATTGATGATAACGGGAGAAGTGGCCCATTTCGAGGGGGTGGCTCCGAGGAACTTTCATGAGGATGTTACTAAAACGGGGAATGGGGAATGGGGAATGGGGAATGGGGAAAGGGGAATGGGGAATGGGGAATGGGGAATGGGAAATTGAAATGGGAAATTGAAAATGGGAAACTGATTTTTTTTTTAGATTGTTTATAATGCGGAATAATTTTTTTTCAGCGGCGATTATCGATGTCCACGCTTTTTTTAAAACGTTCTGCGCCAAAATAAAAGGAAAAGAATAAATTGATGATAACGGGAGAAGTGGCCCATTTCGAGGGGGTGGCTCCGAGGAACTCTCGTGAAAAAAAAAAAATATTAATTAATAAATAAATATAAATAAACTTAACTTATAGCAGCAAAGTAACTCACCAGCGGTTAAAAGCTGCTAAAAGAAATTTTAACACCCGAAGTTAAGCTCATAATTATAAAAATAGCATTTGTTAGCGATTCTCGTACTCGACTCCGTATTCACTTCACTTTGGTGAAAACATTTGTTTTAGTTTATAGCTGGAGCACTGACCCCAGTTGTTCAAAGAGTGGATAGCGCTATCCACCGGATAAATCACTATCCAGTGGATAAACGTTAACAAAACCCATTGCGCTATCCACCGGATAGTGATTTATCCGATGGGTAGCGCTATCCACGTTTTGAACAAATGTTCAAAGCAAAAATACTCCGTGTCCGGCAGTCTGTAAGTATTACCAATTTTAAGTCAATCCGTCTCATGTATTCGATTTATATACGCTATCCTTGTTTAGTCGGCTGAGACGTTTACGATTATAGTCGTCTATTTGTAGTGCGAATTTTTCTTTACGCTCGGCACCCTACTCAAATTTCTAAGTCTGATGATGTCAAAATTTGAGTAGAGTGCCGAGCGGTCGGAAAAATCCGCACTACAAATAGACGGTTATAATCGTAAACGTCTCAGCCGACTAAACAAGGATAGCGTAGTATAAATCGAATACATTGAGGAGATTGACTTGAAACGGAATGAATTTTTGAAAGAACGTTGAATGAACATCAGTGCTACAGCTATAAACTAAAAAAATGTTTGGGAAGTGACTTGTACGGAGTCGAGCGCGAGAATCGCTAACAAATGCTATTTTTATAATTATAAGCTTAACTTCGGGTGTTAAAATTTCTTTTAGCAGCTTTTAACTGCTGGCGAGTTACTTTGCTGATATAAGTTAAGTTTATTTTTATTTTTAATTAATTTTTTTTTCATGAAAGTTCCTCGGAGCCACCCCCTCGAAATGGGCCACTTCTCCCGTTATCATCAATTTATTCTTTTCCTTTTATTTTGGAGCCAAATTTCTTGCTTACCGGTAGGCAAGAAATTTGGCCGCGCGATACAAACGTATGTGAAATTTGCCGACTTTGCGGAGCTATATCTCCATTATTTTACAAGATATCGCTTTTAAACTCGGCCACTTTACTAATTTTGAGATGCTTTTCCCAGCAGTGTCGATGGATTTTTGCTATCAGGCCCATATAAAATTTGGGAAAAACCGTGATAAGGCCTATAGTATTAACAGGGAGAAATTTGTCTTGTTTTTCACTGAGTTGAGTTTCCCAAGAATCTCCGGCCTTTGTAAACTAACCTGGTTTCCGCGAATTTCTGTTTCTTTTTACTCATAAACGTACCCATTTTCTGAGAATTTGTTGACGTGTAAAAGTTTATAATTTCACAAGTAAACATTCTATCTACGCATTTCAGTGAAAGGCACTGGAGCATGACACTTGCATTTCCACGCGACCAAAAAAGAAAAAAAAATGCGAAATGAAATCATATCAGATGCTAAGCTTCACTGCCAGTTTACACGATATCAGTGAATCTGCTTCATCTGTGGAAAATAGGTAGTAAACACAAATATGAATCCACCAAAAACCAAAATTCTAACAGTGAAAAACTGATAAACTATGAACGCAGAATTCGGAAATTTCAGCCAGGTCAGCCAGCTTGGGAAAAAAGAACCCCCTGGGTTGAATTTAACGAGGAGAACGAAATGTTCTGCGTTGCATAACGCAAATACCCGACGGTGGCCGATATCATAAACTTGTTATTTAAAAATAAACACAAAAGATCTAGTAGGTTATAAAATTTGTTTTACCGCTACATTTTTAACTTATTCTTTTTTTAATTGATTCATTCTTTGAACGAGCGAATTTCACTTTCCGACAACCAAAATCTGAGTGGCACTTGTTCAATGGACAAGTGGAAAGAAAAAAAGTTTTTTGCCTTGATAAGTTAAGTTTATTTTTATTTATTTCTTTATTATTTTTTTTTTCACGAAAGTTCCTCGGATCCCATTATCATCAATTTATTCCTTTTCTTTTATTTTGAAGCAGAACGTTTCAAAAAAAAAAAGCGTGGATATCGATAATCGCCGCTGAAAAAAAATTATTCCGCATTATAAACAATTAATCTAAAAAAAATTCAATTTCCCATTTTCAGTTTCCCATTTCAATTTCCCATTCCCCATTCCCCATTCCCCATTCCCCATTCCCCATTCCCCATTCCCCGTTTTAGTAACATCCCTCCTCAACACTTACTCAAAAACGAATGAAACTAAACTGACTGCTGCTGTTTACCGCAAACAAACACCGAGGTCGTAATGCATTAGCGCGCGGAAATCGCGTCTCGTCCGGAAAAAAACTGCGACTTGTAATGCAAAAAAAGTATTTCGGAAGCGGGATCGGGATGACATGTTCGAAGCAAGCGGGATGGCGGGATGAAAGAAAAAACAGTGGCGGGAAGCGAGATTGGGAAACCCTATTTTAGACCCTCTAAATAACCTCTTATATATATATTTAACTCAAGCTAATTTTAGCCGACTCGGCCTACGGCCTCGTCGGCTAAGTATTAGGCGATATCACGCGCGCTTTCGCGCTATAATAGTTTTATAATTTAACACATTGATAACAAAGCACAGTTTACCGCGCGAAACTTGCAACATCACACAGTTCATGAATGAAAGTGACGCCTTTGTCAATATTGCGCAAGCTTGAACACTACAACTGTTTTATAATTCAACACATTGATAACAAATTACAGTTTCTAGAAAAAATTCGTTGAGATGTACAACCTTTCATTAATTAAAAAGGCTTACAGCAATATTTTACCTCGCACCATTTCTTGAACAACACGCAGCGAATGCCCAAACTTTTGCCAAGCTAAAATTAATAGCGAAATTAATTTAGCGTACACAATCAGTTGAGAGTTTTTACGAAGAGCTTTCGTCTACTCAAAGAACGGGACAGAGTAGTGACTACAAGAATTAAAACACAGTAAAATGGCATAGAATGTCTTAGTTACAAGTGTTTCGTATCTTAAAAAGTTCAATTCAGAATCAAAACAAATTGAACAAACACACGGCTACGTACCTAAACATAGTGGCGAAAAGTCGGAAAGAACTGCAGCGTGGACAGTATGTCTTACAAAAATTCACAGCTAAAGGATACAAGTAACGGTTAAAACATCGTACCTGTAGTTGATTTGGCTTTTTAGTCCCTTCCATCAGCACCAAATTTTCAAACATTGAAGTACGAGCTGAGTCGATCAATGTTGTTTACAAACTTGCTCGTTTTTTAGCTCCTACAGCCGTAATGACGAGGTCAGAAACTTTTCTGAGGAAGCATCAAGTCCATATCATATTCCAGAGGTGATTACCAAAGGAATTTTACGAAAATTGTGCTCCTTCATTCACTCCTAGTCGAGCGATTAAACTTTGAACCAGTTTTCATTCAGCTACGCCAAGAAACACTGCAACCCCGCGCGACAACGCGAAAATTTCGCGCCTTTTTTGTCCAATCATGCGAACAATATTTTTTCTCTTTTCTTTTCTTCTCTTTTTTTCTTTCTTTTCCCTTTTTTTAACTAATAGTTCACGCACTTTTTCGCCCAAAAACACGAAATTGCAGGCAGCAGTCATTCACTTACCTTCAAAATGCAAAATTTACCGCCATCGCTGGTTCAGTATGTCATGTAGACATAACGTATATCTAAAACTTTTTGACAATATTTGGGCAGTGTATCAATGTGTTCTCCAACCAAGAACTTCTTGCTCGCTGTAACCAGGACAACATGGGAACCATCATTATGCGAAGACGATGGAAATGGATCGGACATGTCATGCGACGGGAGCTAGGCAACATCACCCGCACAGCCCTTCACTGGACACCAGAGGGGAAACGTAAGCGAGGACGACCTAAGATCACCTGGCGTCGGACTGTGGAATTTATTTATTTATTTATTTATTTAAACTTTATTTAAACACGGTATATTCATCAGGCATAACAATACTATAAACTATATATATATATATATATATATATATATTGAAAAGGTGGTCAACGAAAATTACAGCAATTTCACTGCAACTAGCCCAAACAAGGGTTTTTATGAACCCAATCAGCCCGATAATAACAGAGAAGAGAGGGAAGATGGGAAAGGTTGCGTGGGCGAGAGAAGAAAACACTGTGTAATTTTCGGGCTGATTGGGGTCATAAAAACCCCTTTTTTGGCTATTTGTAGTGAAATTGCTGTAATTTTCGTTGACCCCCTTTTCAAAAATCCAGGTCTTCTCACGAACATCCAATGAGTAAAGATTTGATCTTCATAATGAAAATATACTTAACATGAATGAAGACAAGATTTTTTGTTGTAAATCACCTATATTTCGACCGGGTACACCGGCCTTCTTCAGGGTGAGTGACCGTTACGGTCGAAATATAGGTGATTTACAACAAAAAATCTTGTCTTCATTCATGTTAAGTATATATATATATATATATATATATATATATATATATATATATATATATATATATATATATATATATATATATATATATATATATATATATATATATATATATATATATAACCGTAGAACTTGTGAGGGGTCTCGCAAACAATGCAAATCCTTAACCAACGTAAAATGCTTGCTGGAGGATCACTAAAGCGATCGTGGACACTTGAAATAACGTAAATAAAACCGAAAATGTGAGGGTCAAGAGTCCAACTCCAATGTAGCTTTGCTGGTTTATTCGCTCAACGTTTCGACCATAACGGTCTTCATCAGGATGCTCCTGATGAAGACCGTTATGGTCGAAACGTTGAGCGAATAAACCAGCAAAGCTACATTGGAGTTGGACTCTTGACCCTCACATTTTCGGTTTTATATATATATATATATATATATATATATATATATATATATATATATATATATATATATATATATATATAGTGTATATATAGTGTTGTGACAACTCATTCTATATATATATATATATATATATGTATGTATGTATGTATGTATCTAAAAGTATCATAATTAATTCATAGAAAATAATGCTAAAAAATTAAAATATGTAAAAATTAACCCCACCCTCGAAAAATAATAAACCTGCTTTACAAGAATGCCGTGTATAGAAGATCAAGCAAAATAATTGTGACAGCCCCTTCGAAAACTACTGATAGTTTCCGCTTGCCGCAGTTGCAGGGGGAGGTTATTCCAAATGACCGCACCATTGTATCTAAAACTGTTTTTAAGGAAATTAGTGCGAGGCAGTGGGATAGCCAGTTTGCTCTCATTGTCCCTCAAATTATAAGAGATATTTCTTTGAGTGAAAAGAGGGCTAAGATAATTAGGAGCAAGGCCATGTAACGACTTATAGACCAAAACGGCCACTTGAATTTGACGTTGCGTATCCAACCTTTTCCAGCCTAGCTGTTCAAATAAGGGGCCAGAACTAGAATCGTAACTAGAAAAGGTTAGAATACGAGCCGCGCGGTTTTGCAATATTTGGAGCTTATTTGGAAGTGGAAGCGGAGCTGAAGACCTTCCATCATACCTGGGGGTCCATTCAGAGGTTGGCACGAGACAGACATGAGTGGCTTTCCTTCGTTGCTGCCCGAAATGCCAAGCCGGCATAAGGGCATGAGTGAGTGAGTGAGTATCAATGTGTTGAATTATAAATGTGGTTAACGCGCGCCCGACCGCGCGCCCTGCTTCGCGAGCGACTGGGGACGAGGCAGTTCCCATAATGCAACAGGAAGTAACAACATTGCGCGCGCATTTGGCGGCCATATTTGTTCTGTATTTGTAGAGTAGAAAGGAGTCGTGGGTTTTTATTCATGGAAAACTTTTCTGGAGGTTTACTCTCATGAATCGTCGCAAGACAGGTAATGTACTTCACAAACCATCAATCTAAAACTTTACAGTGTTAGTTTTTTACCGGGAAGCGCAAGAAACGGTTCACTTTTCTTGTTCGCCATGTTGATGTCGTGTCACTGCTCACCTGTTTATAATCTTTTATGTTAATTTCCTTCTTCAATCAAATTACGATTATTTTGTGGCAGTGGCAAATTCCTCAGTCGTAGTTCTATTTCTGAATAAAACCGTTTTCAACTTACTTTCTTGTTGTATAGAAAAGCAGTTGTTGTTTATTTGAATCGTTGCGATTGGGGTTCAGGACAGTTTGATTTTGGTCTTACAGAAAATTTCCTTCAACGAGAATTTGAACCATTTGAACGAGAAGATTTTCGTTTGCGTTGAAATAACGTTTCTGTTACCCAAATGCTGCGTAGTTTTATCGCCTTATGTTTTTTTTTTAAGCGTGTGGGCATCCGAGAAGTTCACAAAGCAATAAACGAGCTACTAAGCTTCAATAAAGAAGCGCGGACATTTTAATATTTTATATCTTTTGAATGAAATCCACGTACCGTGTCGAGTCAGATCATTAGCCGATTTAGTTGATCTTGAACAAATTTATAGCTGCTGCAATTGTTTCTTGGCATTGACAAATCGTATTTTATAATGCTTTCTGGGCGTTCTTTGATCATGAGTTTTCTGTGAAGTCAGTAACAAAAATTTATAGTTTCTTTGACTGAAAATGCGTTTCGCTATTGTCTACTATTAAGGTATCTGAATTTTATGTTGAATTTTATCTTTCAGAGTAAACCTTTTCTATCCTTTATTCAAAGAAAAAGATTACCAAAAACGAAAGTTTTAGACTTTGTGTAAAGATTGATTTGTCATTTCCAACTTTGATGGTGCTTTATTTATGTTTTTGTCAATATCCTGCTTAACCCTAAATCTTACTTGTAGATTTGACTTGATATATATTTGTAAATTTAATATTTCCATAATTGTTATATCAATATTTTCTCTTAGTTTGATTTTTTTTGGATTGTGTGTAACAAATTGGTGTGTTGCATAAACATTTATATTTAAGCTTATATAATTTAATTTTGGTGCTTACTGAGTGAAAATAAAACGTGTTGCTGCTCACTGCAATCGAACTTTCAATAACACTGCTATCCCCTCACAGCTACCTTTCTGCCATGTTTTCTTGTCCCAAAATCTGTCCATTCACTTACTGAACTTTTCAATAACTTGAACTCTGAAGTTCAAAAGTCAAATATGAAATAATATGTACTTATTGACTAAGTGGGAGGGCCGGACGGGAAAGTATTTGGCTCGAGGTCATGGCGTACGGACCGAGCTGCGCTCGGTCCATACGCCATGACCTCAAGCCAAATATTCTCCCATCCGGCCCGACCTAACTTAGTCAATAAGCATTTTACCATATGACCAAATTGGAGACAAAATTACTTGAAATTTTAATGTGCGAGGCCGTACGGGTCATATGATAAAGTAAAGTATTACATTGTAAGTATTATCAACCAACAGTTTTGTTTTTGTACAACTGCAATAATTATTATAATCATAGTGGAATTGTCTCAGCACACAAGGATGTTTAACTCTACAGGGTCAAAAGGCCATGATTATGGGTTATGATTGGTGGATATTAATCTATTTTGTCAGTTTCTTATTACAGAGATCCAATGCAGGTTAGAGTCTGCATGTTATTGAATTGAAAGGCATGCATAACTTCACCCCATAACAGCCACCTTTCTGCAACAATCAGAAAACTCTGGCTGTGGGTGCCATTACAGAGAGGTTTAACTGTACTTTTTTAAATAAGAAATAAGACTGAGGTCATACTTGCCCCATAATTGCGATAATACATGTATGACTTCAAGTTTTAGCATATAGTACATGTATCACCTTTTCATTACTGTTTTATTTTATTAGGACTTGATTGAATTTTTGTCAGTCTTTTGTGAATGGCAAACTGAGTGAAGATCACTCTTCATTACAATGAACAGTACCTATCAGAAAGTGACACAAGACCCTGATGAAAGGTACAGAAGATTCTCTTAATTCTGGATATCACATGTCGGGAAAATCCCAAACAAGCTGGGATTTCGTTGTTTCCTGGCCATCCCAGATGTTTCCAATATTGGATGGAAATCCCAAACGATTTGGGATTTTGTTGTTTCCTGACTGTTGGAGAGCTTGAATGTTTTTCCAAATTGGGGTCTTGGTAACAAGCTAAACATCGCCAATGCCCCAGACATTTGGCAATATTGTTTTCATAAGGAAAATGGACAACTGTTGGGAATGATCACCAACCATTGCAGAAATCTGGGATGCATCGAGAAATTAGCACCATGCCCGATTTTGCTGGGTTATGACTTATCCCCGACCTTCCCATATGATCAGAGATGTCTTTGATGTCATGTTTTCATTAGTCCGCAAAATCTAGGATGGTCAGGAAATAACGAACTCCTGATTGTCTGGGATTTTCCAGGCTTAAGGCTTGAATACATGCGCCAGGCTGGCCCAATTAGCCATGCTTGCCCGGTTTTGCCGAGATCTCAGGACGTCTCTTAAACACAACAAAACTCAACTTTGCAATTACAGTGGAATCCCGATGTTTCAAACCTCCAAGGGAAATGGAATTGGTTCGAAAAATCGGGAGTGCGAAAAATCGAAGGTGGTATTGACTGAAATACATGTAGAAAATTGCACGAAGAACAAGTCCAATATTTTTGTTGCTTTTCGCATGATTTTCAATACTTATTGTTATTATAATTTCAATCCGTGAGGTGTTTGAGTCTTTGATGTCACTTTATCCCATTCGCAACCAAGCCTTGGAACAAGGTTGATTAATGGCGACTGTAAATTCTTGGACATAAATGCTAAAATAAAATGACTTCTGATGTTCGTAATGGATTGAAATTTGGCAAGATGAGTAAGAAAGTCTAACTGTACACGAGGATGTAAAAAAATGAAAAGCAAAATTTGATCGCAGTAGCACTTTGATTAAACCATCATCTACGTTTCCCCACCATTTTCAAAACAACAACTTTCAGCCAAAAAATGTTGATGCTAAATTTATCTCTGACGTGTGTGTATGTGTTTGTAAGCTAAAGGTAGGTAAGGTAAAGAGTAATGTAGTAACATGTAAGTATGACATAATAAGTCGTGCCCTTGGCTACGAGCCAAGTGCACAACTTATAAATTTGGTGGCAAAAATGTAAAAAGTTCCCATTTTCAAGTGGTTTATAGCCTGAGGTAAAGTGTTAGTGACATCATATCAGTTGATATAGCAGCTTCAAGCTCATGGATGATTGGATTTATTTACAATATAAGAAAAAGGAAAATGACGAAACGAAACATATCAAGTAAAAGGAACTTGCGTTATTGCCGGGTTTGGCGAGAGTTCCATTCGATGGCGATTTTGTTTTCTTTCTTTTCAAGCAACAGATAAATGGAAGTAAAGTAAAAGTTAAAGTTGACCTTGCAATTCATTCCAAAATACTGAGAATGCCCTTTATCTCAGTCACTTTTCAAACTTGGAGCTTTCACTTTAGGCAGTGCCAGTGCTATCCTTGTTATTTATTTAAGTGCTCTTGGCATACAGTGAAGGTCAGAGATAAGAGAACATTGCAGACAAAGGTTTTTCCTGGTAATAATTTTACATGCATTTTCTCATGTGTCTGAATTGGTTTTTCGTAAACATTATAGTGATGATCATCACAGATCTTACCAACCCTACCACGACGATGATGAAGGTTATGAGGGGAACTACAACTACAGCTATGGCTACAATCCTTATCGGCCACTATCAGGAGGAATTAAAGGGAAGGTAGAACAGAAGTACTGGCACACAAAACAAACCGTGATCCAAAAGTTGGGGAAAGAGCAGGACTCTTATGTTGTAGCTGGAGACTCTGAAGTGGATGCACGTCTTGAGGTAGGAAAATAGTAGCAACTGTACAGTATTGTGTAGCTGTTGCAGGTAGTGGTGGGCTGATGATCGATTATAATCAAAAGTTGATTGAAAACTTCAAGCAATGCATTGCATTGTATGCATTGTACATAATCCATTGTCACAATTGTGAGTTTTTTTTGTGGACTCGCAAGTCATAACCGCAGATGTAATCTACAGTTGTAAGCTTGAATGTGTGTCACCTGCCATGTTCCCGACATGTTATTGTCGCTTCAAAACTTGAAAGATGTGACATGATATTAAACCGTGTTGTACTTCGTAAACAACTGATCCAAAACCTAAATACATGTAACAAGTTCACTGATAGCCCTAAAAGATATGTTAACTTTCATGTTTGTAATATCACTACAATTACTAGCAAAAGGGTTAAAAAAATGTAATCTATGCATTCAGAACGAACAACCTGAGTGGCTATGAGATGCTTTGCTGATGTCATTGTTTAGGAAAACGAAAGGTTTCTTTTGTTTCTCATTCTAAAAGTGCCGCTCAGTTTTTTGCATACTTTTTTACTCAAAAAAGAAGCGTAAACCAGCAGAAAAATACAGGGCTGTGGTTTTCTATGAAATTGGAGACCACATGCAAAAATTCAGCTCATTTGGATGAAAAGTTTGACAAAATTTGACATACATGTACATGTAGAATGGTTGTGCTCCGACGTCTTCATTTGCTTTTCCCCGTTATTTTCTTATTAACTCTGCTCTGTGGCACATGTCCAGATTAGAGTGCATCATAGAGTATGCCATGTAAATGTAACTTTTGTTTCATTGTTTTCTTAGGCTTTTCGACATATACAAAAGACATGCATCGATATACTGAAGGCAGTAGAAGTCTATCAAAATAGGATATTTGGTAGGTATAACTATAACTAGTCTTGAACTTACAATAATGACATGAGCTGTACTAGAAGCTTCAAAAACTGGCAATGTGTAGTTCCAGAAAAAAATCCATACCCACCCAATGGAAGGTCAGTGGAAATTCCTAGGGGGAGGGGGTTCTTAAAAGCCAACATTTTAGAAGCAAAGTACAGACTGTATGAAGCTAAACTGGAATTTCCTGGGGGGACAGGGGGTGCTAAACAAAAAACCTTCTGTGGGGGGAGTATGGATATTTCCTGGAACTGCACAATTCACTTTTAAGTGAATTGTCTGGTGTGTTGTTGTTTTAAGTGAATTGTTTGGTGTTGTCTTTTAAAAAAGACAACACCAGCATATTGGAGTACTCTAAGGATCTGGGGCCAGTTGCACGAACATTAGGGACCTCTGCTTATAAAAGATCTTACAGAGTACATATTTTGGTAATTATTTTTTTATTCTGAAGCAATTTTTGTCTGGAAATATTTTTTCAAAATGATTTTTTAGTTCTTTGAAGAATCTACATGTACTGATGGATTTCATTGTTTTTACCAATGTTATTTACTTTTGGAACAATTTTCCCTCACAGCTTTATCTCAAGATGAAAATGAAATGGGGCGCTTTCTCAGAGAGCAAGGTTCTCAAGATAAATCCAAAGCAGGCAAAATGATGATTGCTGTTGGCAAGGCACAGAGTTACTCTGCTCAGCAAAGGTACATTAATTACCTTACAAATTCCTTGTAATTGCAGGGTTTGTTGCTTTTACCCCTTCACTCTCAGAGTCAATTATGGAGACATGTAATGCAGTTCTAACTTCTGAGTCTGTTGATGAAATCCTATGGTGTGACCATTCAAATGAAACCTCTTCAGCAGTACTTTTGCATGGTACCATTTGTTCTAACTTTTGAGTCTGTTGATGAAATCCTATGGTGTGACCATTCAAATGAAACCTCTTCAGCACTACTTTTGCATGGTACCATTTGTTCTAACTTTTGAGTCTGTGGATGAAATCCTATGGTGTGACCATTCAATTGAAACCTCTTCAGCAGTACTTTTGCATGATACCATTTGTTCTAACTTTTGAGTCTGTTGATGAAATCCTATGGTGTGACCATTCAAATGAAACCTCTTCAGCACTACTTTTGCATGGTACCATTTGTTCTAACTTTTGAGTCTGTGGATGAAATCCTATGGTGTGACCATTCAAATGAAACCTCTTCAGCAGTACTTTTGCATGGTACCATTTGTTCTAACTTTTGAGTCTGTTGACAAAATCCTATGGTGTGACCATTCAAATGAAACCTCTTCAGTAATTCTTTTACATGGTACCATTTGTTTTTCAATATATTTTACAAAATGAAATTTGGGATTTTCCTTGAATTTTAATGTTTAGCACTCTTGGGAGTTAAAGGGTTAACATTACTGTACATGTACCTTTTGGGGACTGTTACTGTCAGAATTCTTTAATTATTGGCAATTAATTCCCAAAGGTCTTGAGAAAAAGAATGAAAAGGAAAAAACAACTACAGTCATGTGCCAGTGTTGGAAACATAACAGTTTGTCATTGGACATTGTGTAAAATGTTCAAAGATTTTAAGCTTTTGTTGATTTTGAAAGCTACACTGTACATTTTAGTAATGAAATCCTAAGTTGACGAAACAAGTCGGGCTAGTTGGAGGGATAAAAACAAGTTGGGCTAGTTGGAGGGATAAAAACTTCTGACTGTCATTCAATAATTTTTAAATACATTTTCAAAAGAGCTCTTGGTCGCAAAAATAAATGTCTTAGGTGTCTTTGGATAATCCACTGTATGTTTCAAAATTAATCTCACCTAGCTACATTGTAGGGGAATTAGCTGAATTTCATCAAAGCAGACCAACAGCTGTATGTAGCTTACTATAAATTATACAACAATACCACAAAAAACTTTCTCTTGTTTAATAAATGAATTTGTGCAATTGCCTGGATTATCAACAAGGAATTAAACACAAATAAACATTTTGTGTGATTTGTTTTTCAAAGTTTCAATACACATCTGAATGGTACACAATATGTAAAGGAAGAATAGTCAATGCCCTCAACCTGCTTCCTGGCATGGTTGTTTGACTTTAACAACTTTTTACTACACCTGCCTTTTTGTATTACTCTTTGAACAGGTTAAGTCTAAGGACTCCACTTGTACGGCTGTATCAAGAGGTTGAAACATTTCGGTTCCGCGCCATATCAGACACATTTCAGACAGTAAATCGTATGGAGCAGTCAAGAACAGACTACAGAGCAGCCCTCCTGTGGATGGCAAACATTTCTAAGGAGTTGGATCCTGAGGAATATAAGAGATTAGATAAATTTAGAGAGGTCAGATGCTTTGTTCAACCATTCTTACTCATAAATAGGTGCGATAACCCCCCCCCCCCCCCCAAAAAAAAAAAAAAAAAATTAATACTCTTGTACAGTGTACATAGTCATAAGCTATACGAGTATGCATGTATGTTGTAGGCAAAATCTATTCTCCGATTGAATCTGTATTTAATATACATGTAGGTTAAATGTGAACCCAGTTTTCAATCTAGGTAAGTAACAAAGCTATCCGTCACCCCAATCGCATCATAATCATGCCACCTTTTGTCATGGTCTGATCACATGCACTGGCGAGCAACAGTGCACTGTAATCCTCTGACATAAAAAATGTTGCCTGCTTTTGCAAATATTGCCAAATGGTGCAGTTCTGAAAGGCACTTGCTCAAATGGCAAGTGCTGTCACAGTTAAGGTTCCAGCGAATCTATCCTTGCTAACTATTTTGGCCAAGGCATATTTGTATTAATTATAATTATGAAGGTCACTGGTCAACTATAATGGGGTTAATTGTTATGTTTTCTCTCTCCTTCATAGGTTCAAAGTCAAGTCAGGAGGGGAAAAAAGAAATTTGAAAAGCTGAAAGTTGATGTCATGCAAAAGATAGATCTTCTTTCGGCAAGTAGATGTAATTTACTTTCAAGTACACTTGCTGCATACCAGCAGGCGTTGCTCAAATTCTGGGAGAATACTTCACGAACTATGACCCAAGTGTCAGAACAGTTCAAGGGATTACCAACATATCAGTTTCAAATGTTAAAAAGCCTTAATCCCTTGCCCCTTGAAAGTGGTGATAAGGAGAAGGACGAGGAGGGGAAAGAAGCAAAACCTGGCAAAGAATCGGAGGAAAGCAAAAAGGAATCAACAAATGGCGATAAAAAACAAGATTCTAATGAGGATGATGATGATCAATTGATTTCTTTGGATCATTCACCACTGGAAGAGAAAAAATCGGATGCCAGACCTGATCAGGAAGCTGATAAGAATGGTGATGAGTCACTCATAGAAACAGATTTACTTGGAGACGATGAAGCACCCATTGGAGAGAGTGAGGAGCCAAGTGCTTTTATTGACTTGCTCGGTGGAGATGATTTGCTTCCATCAAAACAACAGTCAAGTGAGTAGTTTTGTGCAATTTTTATCTTCATTGCATAGTAAAGTGAAGATTATATAGCCTGCCTTCAATACAACAGGTTAATCAAGTAAGATGTCTCTTCTGTATCATTGCTTACACCATTAAGCCCCAATCAGGATCAAAATCACCAAATCGGTTTTAATTTTTATACTGAGTTTTAAGTCAAAGAATTGATGAGTGAAACAGACTTAAACCGACCAAAACATCTTAGCATGAAATAAATATGCATCATGTGAAACGAGACAGTCTAGACAATGGATGATGGAATTACACTGTCTGGGGAATTAAAAGAAGTTTACTACAGCAATCATCTTTTAACATGTAATACACTGGGGAATTAGAAAAGTTTACAGATGATGGAACGAGTGAAAATTAAGATATCTGTCCCCGTATACTACATGTATATCTTGTTCAACCCTTGATGTATTCACAAGATGAAAAGGATCATCTAAGATGAATTCTTTTAATATTAATTTTAACTTCTCCCTAGTGGTGCAATACAGTACGAAATGCATGTGAAACAGTGCTTTCTTTTTCTCTGAACTCAGTTTTTTATATAATAATTGTTGTTTTCTCGTTCAGCCACCGATGATCTCCTTTCTTCCTTCGAGAGTCCTCTAAGCACCAATGGTCATAATTCACTTATGCCACCGAGTTATGAAGCAGCAAAGAAAATGCCTACAGCAAGTATGAGACAGTGCATGTGTGCTTGTGTTGTGTGTGTTTGTTACTTTAGTTGGAGGACACTTAACCCTTTAAGCCCTCATATCAAAATTAAAATTAACATTTCTAGTCCTTTACATGTACATTTCATAGAAGTAATGGGGAGAAATTGTTTGGATATCAAGAGAACTCATCTTGTGTGATCATGTCCTTAATTCTCATGACCTTTTTGATTGATAAGGCATTAATATTACAAGGAGATATTTGGTGCTGATCACTCTTAGGGGTTAAAGTGTTAGGGGTTAAAGTCAAAATTAAAATTAACATTTCTAGTCCTTTACATGTACATTTCATAGAAGTAATGGGGAGAAATTGTTTGGATATCAAGAGAACTCATCTTGTGTGATCATGTCCTTAATTCTCATGACCTTTTTGATTGATAAGGCATTAATATTACAAGGAGATATTTGGTGCTGATCACTCTTAGGGGTTAAAGTGCCATAGTATGAATTTTGTCAAATTTTTCTGTTGGTTAAATACCATAGAACTCCAACAGTAACAGTCCGCCAGAAAGTAATGTTAATATCTTAACCTTCTATTAAACCCTGAAACGGGAATGCAAGTCGACACAAGTTTTACAAATTTCAACTTGCAGACAAACTTGCATTGGCCAGGTAGTCAAAAATGCTTTCAAGTAGTAAAAAAAGCCATTTCATTGCAGGTTTGTGCACACAATCATACATTGTACCAAAGCAAACAATACTGAAAACAACTTTTGGTCACTTGCAACTACTTGTACATGTACTTGCAAAACAGTAAAAAGCTTGCACCTACTTGCAAACAAAAATGGACGTTGGACTTGTGTTCCTGTTTGGTCTTGGCTTTTAAATATAAATAGTTAAAGAGAGTAGATTTTTGATCTTTTTCCCCCCTTTTTGATCCAGATAGTGAAAATCCTCCATCAATGACAGCTGATGACTTGTTGTTTGGCTCCCCTACAAGGGAGGACAGAGGAGCAGACAACAAGTCAGACCTGGATATCCTGAATGAGATTCTTGGTGGCAGTGGTGCTTCTGGTGGACTGAGCACAGCAGAGAACGACAACAGCTTTAGTAAGACATGGAAAGACATGTTTGGAGATGAGCCCCTTGAAACTGTCCAACCGGCACAGGAACCCAATCAGTCATGGTCCCAAGGAGGCACTAACTTTATGATGCCATCCGACCTTCTTAACAGCATGGCCAAGTTTGATCCATTTGGCGATGTACCAGCTGCACCGCCACCTCAGCTAGGCATGGGTCAAGCATCAACAGGGTTAGGTCTCTTAAATCAGCCCCCCAGGAATCTGCGGCAAGGTACTGTTAATCAGGTGCCTTCAGGATCTAAGCAAGCACAGTCGCTACCAGGAAAGGCGAAAGAGAAAGGCAAAGGGAAAAAGGGTTCAGACATGTCCGCATGGTTCAGCCTGTTTTCTGATTTGGATCCTCTGGCTAATCCTGATGCCATTGACAAACAAACAAAGAAGAGTGAAGAGGACAGACAATGCTGAGTGAGAATTTAATTAATGAACCATTTCACTTCCAAAAGTGCGGAAGTTAAAATGAATCTTGCAAAGTTAATGAAAAATTGAACAGTACCACAGGGAAGTACAATGTACTGCTCATTTGCTGTCATCTGAATGGTCGCACTTAAGGATTTCATCCACGATTCAAAAGTTAGAATTAACTTGCATAGCATAATAAACAGTACCATGGGTACAGTAGCTTTCATTTGAATGGTTACTGTTTAGGATTTCATCCACATACTCAGAAGTTAGAACCACCTTCACAATACAGCACAATAAACAGTACCACAGTAAAGTACTGCTCATGCAGTAGCTTTCATTTGAATGGTCACACTTTAAGATTTCATCCACATAATCAAAAGTACCGCATAATATACAGCACCACAGGAAAGTACTGCTCAGTAACTTTCATTTCAATGGTCACACTTTAGGATTCATACACAGACTCAAAAGTTAGAACCTCCTTGTACCGCATAATATACAGCACCACAGGAAAGTACTGCTCAGTAGCTTTCATTTGAATGGTCACACTTTAGGATTTCATCCACAGACTCAAAAGTTAGAACCACCTTGTACCGCATAATATACAGCACCACAGGAAAGTACTGCTCAGTAGCTTTCATTTGAATGGTCACACTTTATATAGCATTTCATGAACAGACTCAAAAGCTGCAACTAAACAGGGGCACCCTAAGAATCGTTCGGTGAAAAGCTGTTCGGAAGGCCTTATTTGCCTGAACTCTTTAACTCCCAAGAGCGCTAAAAATCAAAATTCAAGAAAAAGCCCAAATTTCATTTTGCAAAATATTGAAAAACAAATGGTACCATGTGAAAGTACTGCTGAAGAGATTTCATTTGAATGGTCACACCCTAGGATTTCGTCCACAGACTCAAAAGTTACAACAAGTGGTACCATGCAAAAGTACTGCTGAAGAAGTTTCATTTGAATGGTCACACCATAGGATTTCATCCACAGACTCAAAAGTTAGAACTACACTACATGTCTCCATAATTGACTCTGGGAGTGAAAGGGTTAAAACTTCATAATGAATTAAACCAGAAACTAGAGTTTTCTTTAGTTAAATCCTGCCTCAAACGTTCGTGACATCAGAAACTTTGACGACTTCTGTTTTTGGAGGTACATTTATAAAAATGTTGTTTTGGGTACAAAGTAAGGTCAGCTAGGATTTTTCGGAAAGGAGAACTGAGCAGCAACTAAATTCAGGGGATAAGATTCTTTCCCAAATATTTTCTGCTGCTGATATATTCAGCTAAAATAGTCGGAAGCTCAAACTGTATATATAAGCTTTCACGTAATATATCAAACACGAGGAACAGTGTTTCATCAGATTTCCAAACACCGAGAAGTGGCTTGGAAAAACAAGGCGCAGCCGAGTGTTTTTTAACCCACTTCAAGGTGTTTGGAAATCTGATGAAACACTGTTTCGAGTGTTTGATGTAATATTACGTGAAAGCTTATGTATATATAGTTTGAGCTTTTCGGTTTGAGCTTTTCGGTTCTGCTTGATATATTACTTTCCTTTAAAGGTATTTAATTGATATGGAAAAACAGTGAGTACAACGAAGCGTTTTCCTAAACTTTTCTCTTTGGTGCCCCTGACCAAATTGCACAACTTAAGCTTCCACTCTTGGAGTGAGCTCATTTCATTGATGGAGAATTTCTCCAAAGGAAATTTTATTTATTTTGGACAGTTGCGCAGCTTGTATTGAGAGCTTTAGACTATGATTGTAATATGTGTAAGGATTAGCCTGTCTACAATATTTTATTAGTACAAGATAACAGTAAAAAGCCAGGTTCTCAAAACTTGGAATGGGTACCGAAAGTTAACAAAAATCATAATAAGTATACAGTGTATATCAAACCAGGTGTAAATTGCTAAGAAAGTTATTTTAACTAATGTTATTTAGGGTCTTAAATTATTGCAGAAGTTGTGTTTGTTTCGGGTTTAATAATACAGCCTCTTTTAAAAGGAATTTGAAATTACCTTTTAATAGTAAATAAAATTAATGTTCTGGTCGGTTGAAAGCCATGTTTCTTTTACTTGATTGAAACACGGTCATTCTTTCATAGGTTGCATTTTTTTTTTCTATAAGGAATGAAAAAAAAAAACATAATTTTTCCTTGTTCCATTAGAAGAAATATCGATAGACGTTTTCTTGTTTTCCAAAACGTTTACCTGTGTTTCTAGAACTCTACAACTAAACCCAAAAAATGTTGTTTTCACGTCTTGAATATGCATGCCCCACTTCACCTAAGGGACAGACCATTTAATTTTTGTGGGGGGGGGGGGGGGGGGGGGGGGGTGGGCAATTTCTTCTGAGCATGAATTTTTTTTTTTTCAGCATCACTATTTGCAAGAATTTTTTTTACCTTAATGCTTGAATTTTTTTTCCAGGTGCTTTCTTGTGCACGAATTTCTCTTAAATTTCTTCTGCATGAATTTTTTTTTGGTAATTGCCCAACCCCCCCCCCCCCCCCCCCCCCACAAAAATTAAATGGTCCGTCCCTAATCTCGCAAACTTATTTACAGTTAAACCCAATTTAGGTGCCAAATAAGACTAAATTTTTGAGGAAGGAAATTTCGACTGGACCAGTTATTGTGGAATGTTAACTTTGTGAAGACTCAATGTCCTGTGCGAACAAAAGAATTCAAGAGTGGAGTGGGTGGGGCGAACATGTGGTAATAAGTGAATGGTGACAATTAATTACAGGATTTAATTTGTAAAGCAATAAAGTTTGCGTTGTTGATGCAATGAGACAAGTTTTTAAACAATTTTTAAAGCTAAACTAGTGTTCCCCAAAAATATATATTCTCACGCGTATGTGGTTCCTGGTCCAACATATGCTACACCTCAGTCACGTCTTTCCAAAAAGAAAAATTAGATTCTTTTTTTATACTTAAATCCATTAATTTTTTTTTCTATGGTTTATGTTATGTATTGAAACAAGAATGTAACTATTACTGATAAAACTCCTTGATGAAGTCCGCGATAGTCGGACGAAACGGATAGGAGGTAATAAACCAGTTTTATAAACTAAAGTTCGTACACGTTCTGCTCACTAGTTTAGCTTTAAAAAAGTGTGGTTGATGTGCTTCAGCTTTTCACGCATTCTTCAAAATATTTCTTATATTTTTGGCTTCAAAATTATATGTTGGTTATATATGCGGTACAATCCCGTTTAGCGTTGGTGCAAATAAACTTGAAATTTCAATGGTGGATTGTCGTTATTTTTGATACTGTTCCCCTCTTAAAACGCCCACTGTAAATCTTCCAAAACTGGCTTGCACCTTTCAACCCCAACAGTGATCAGTATCTTATTTCTCCTTGTATTATCAATTCAAGAACAACTATAAAAGGTATGAGAATAACGGAAATGATCGCCAACAAAACCTCTTGAAGACAACGTATCCCAACTACTATGTTACGAGCAAATGGTCATCAGTTTGGAGAATTGTTATGTTGATACTGGGGCTTGGAGGGTTACCCATTCACTCCTAAGATTTCTTAAGATCAAATCATTTTGAAAAACTAACTTCACCACAAGACAGTCCGGCTCAATATATTTCCTTTGACAACCCTTTTTCGGAGAAAAGTGTTCCGGCGTACAGCAGTGAGCAACAACCGGTCCCTGACTTGTCATGATGTGCGTGGGTGCTTTTTTGCGACATTTTTTTTTAAATGTCGCTTGGCGGATTAAATTCTAAATTCTGCCGTGCACAGCAACTATCATGACCGGAAATAGATTGTCTTATTGTTTTTTACTTCCGTTACAGTAACTGTGACGGTAACCGAAAGTCTATGAAGTCATTCGCCGTCTTGAATATCCGGCCGACCCTGGTGAATAGTTCGAATCCCTTTTAGTCTTTCCAGTCCCAACCTCGAGGACGGGAAGAAGAGATACCCAGGGGAGAAGGTTGCCGACCTTGTTCAATGTCGGGCAACTGATATCATCTACATATAAGTAGTAGAACTTCGTATTTATGTGTATGATACCATGTGCATGGTATAGACTTGGTATCATTTGTTTTTGAGTGAAGAATGCAAAATTTATACGTCACGCAATCTGCCCCCCTCTGATTAAATTGTCGATACAACTCGCTACACTGTGGAACTTCTCATTTAATACAGACACCACTATAATACGAACACCTCTACTCCGAGCAGCTTTCTTGATCCAAAAGATCAGACTAAAATTCATACAATCCCTACCTCTTTCAGTAATACGAACATCTCTATAATACGGACACCTCTCTATTACGGACACCTCTATAATACGGACACCTCTATAACACAGACACCTCTACAATACAGACACCTATATAATACAGACACATCTATAATACAGACACCTCAATAATACAGACACCTATATAATACAGGCACCTTTATAATACAGACACCTCATACAGACACCTCTATAATACAGACACCTATATAATACAGACACCTCTACAATACAGACACATCTACAGACACCTCTATAATTCGGACACCTCTGTAATACGGACACCTCTATAATACAGACACCTCTATAATACGGACACCTCTATAATACAGACACCTGTATAATGCGGACAATTGTGTCTGTCTCTTTGTTGTCTTTATTAGGGAGCTTCGACATTATTTAAAAATATAAACAATTTCCTGTGTCCTCGTTATCTAATTTTATATTTATACATTTATTTATTTATTTATTTATTTCATTAAAAACATTTCTTTCCTTACCGCCAGCCTCGATTAGCAGTTTGCTGTTTGCGGATGGTAATTACTCTGTAAAACAAAAGGTCATGATCATTCCAATAAAGTTGGGAGTTGGCCTCCGTGACTTGACAAAAAAGTGTTTATAAGTACGTCAGAAAGAAAAGAAAAGGGAACCTCTATTCTGATGACAACCGATATAAATCCCTCGCCACGCCATTTTTACGCCTCTGCAAAAACGGATTGACGTGACAAAAGAGGAACAATGCGAAAACCTTTCTCTTTTTGCGTGACTTGACAGAACTGATTCTTAGATGAGCGTAAGCTGAATTACATTTCACTTAATATTAATCCCAAGATGACTGCCTATCCAGCTGCTTTTTTGGCTGTATTTTTTTTGCTATATTCAGAAACCAGTCTCGAGCAGTGCTATTTTAACGCTTCAACGTTCAAATTGCGTATATTTCAAGAAGCCTTCTTGATAAAAGCGCGGTGTCGGAAGTGTTCGGATATCTACGAAAACGTTTCGCAATCTTCGAAAATCTTCGTTTCATGCTGGAACAATCTTCAGCTTCGGAAACAGCGAAAACTTTCGAAAATTTTGCATAATTAAAACTCTAATTAAGATTCGTTGCAAAATGTCTGTAGTTTTGGAAATACTGGTTAGGAACTGTTGAAGTTTGTCAAACCTATTAGGGTTTAGAATCACAGATGATTAAAAAATCATGTTTGCTGAAATAACAAGAATACGTTACACTTAGCAGAAAGATTTGAGATGGGCGGAAGTCTTGCTCTTCAGATATTATATTGTGCTTGCTTCTCGAAAATGAAATCCATATCTTAACACCCTTGTAATATCCTCTTTATGCTCGGATGTTCGTTATATCGTTACACCGTATCTTATAGTCATAACAGGCCATGGCAACACGAGTAGGAGGAACAGAGAAAATAACTAACCAGTTTTTTTAAGCGTTTTGCAATAAATGTATCATTTCTCTCGTTCTTCGCATTGGAAGGAATAAATCTGGTGTGTATACAACTACGTTTTAGATCATTTAATTCCGTTTCTTTTTTCTTGCTATTTATGATTATCTTAATAAAAAATTGGCCCAGTTATTTTTACTTGAGACTAAATCAATCCTATATTCGCCTTCAGTGCTTTGCAAATCACTCCCTTTATGGGTTCCTGACTAAGTGGCCTGATCACAGGTTACAGCTATGTTCACAATGTTTGAGGCAATTAAATTTGTCACAGCATCAAAACAAGACACATAAAAATCTGACGTCAATCTAAATATTAAGTGATGACGCATCACATATATCCTAAAAAGGGAAGTTCGAGTGATTCATGCCTACAGGGTAGTTTAATAAAAAAAATCCCACGCCTTTCTTAGAAGAAGAAGGATGTCTTGAGAAATGTATATAAACCGCCAGCTACTTTGTCCTGGTATACTGCAAACGCACAGTTTACAAAAAAGGTCAGTGAATTAACGCACAAGAGCTCAGGTTTTCAGAACAAGATGGAGAGAGGTGCAATTCTTTGCAATGCTATACTTCTAATTTTCGTCGCCAATATGGCTGTCAGTATGGTTATACAGCCAAAAGGTAAGTAACATAATCTAAACAAGCTTTTATAACCTAACTGTTACCTAGCTTCTTCATGTCAAGTAGCACATAACGCCAATATTCCAGGTACCGAACGTACGGTGCACACTGAGCCTGCATTATAGGAGCCTGGATCATTCCATGATCTAAACCATCTTCATCCAGCTTTTTACATTTTTTCTCTGCTGTCCTCCTCCATTATTTTAGTCTCGATTTCCGTACGTTTTGTGCACCCGCATTCCTTCGCGCATAAAACAGTACCTCAATGCAGTTTTTAAATATAAGTGATATCCCTCGCTCAATCAGTTCAGCGCCCTCCAGTGATGCACATGCCGAACGTTTGTAAGCTCCAAGCTCTTAGTTAATTTTAGTGTCAAAAACAAAACCAAGCAGTTGAACAAATCAGGAGGCCCATCAACGCCGACTGTAGGCTTCGTGGTCCGTTTCTGTGGCATAAAGCGACTATAGGCGCAATGACTCCCCCATATCGCCGGGCGCTTTGTCAGTCAGGTTTTCCTCACAGCCGTTTTGCTGGTTTCCATACGCTTGGCTACAGAAGGACAATATGGGGAGCAACGACTGTTGTCTTGAAATAATATAATACAATACAATACTTTATTTTTATTTTGACACTCCCCTTACAGTTATAGCTGTTGAATGCGGTTTGTTCACGAATTCTCAGCCCCGCCGAGATAATCGCGTTGGAAGAACGTAATCCTAATTTCGTGTTGGTTGTCCTGTGGTTTATGTGCAGTAAAATGTTAGATTTTTTAGTAGACGGCCTTCCAAATGGCCGTCCCTATTGGTTTTTTTCAGGGGCTCATTTCCGCCGGAAATTCCTTCGAACGCGTCTCCATAATCTGTGATTACTGCTAGTATAGTTTTTGCGTTTCGAAATTTCTTCAGAATTTTGGGTGCGGGCGAAATCTCACAGTCCCCGCTGTTTTTCTGCGCTCGCTCCAACATTTTTCGCGCACCCTCACTATCTGAGAGCCTGCAACATGCTAGATTCTGTGCGGAACACGGGCCACGCCTTAACCACTCCAACCGGCGACCTTCAATTGGAAAGTCTAACGCGTTAACTTGAAATAGCGGTTATTTATGTCTTGAATTTCTACATGTAGAAATGGTTTATCCTGGGAAATCGGTTTAGAAAACGAGATAAAGTTTTTGTTCCGCTTTGTTTAAGCAGTGGATTAGAACTTTGTTTTGGCAAAGATCTATATATTTAATTTGGAAATTTAGCGCTAGAAAATCCGGAATTGGTTGGTGTTCATATTTTGCCTCTGTAAATTGTTATGTGACCTGAAATAACAACAGATTATAAAAGCTCGCAATCTAGGTGATAAGCTTAATGTAGGTTTAACTTTTCTCCATTTATTTTTATTTTTTTTTTGTACATTTACAAACACAAAAAATCAGTAATTACAGAAACAAGTAACAAAGATACGTACTGTATAAAGTCCATATTAACTGTCCTTTATTATAACACATTATAATTTAGCCTTTTCAAAGGAAGACCAAGTGCAAAGTGAACATAAGTTTTCATACTTTATTGTGCGTCTCTGAGAAGGGCTTTTCAGCATCAATAAACTTATTTTCATAAGAATGGTTTTTGTACTTGGCCACACTTAAAAAGGGCACTCGGAAATGGCTTTTTACGTATTACTGGGATCTAGATATCGTTGAGTGGGCAGTCAGAGAAAAGGTCAAGCACAATCTCGGCCACACCTACGTTATTATATCGTATAGCATTAAATGCTTGCGAGAGGTAAATTTTACGAATTTGTATTTTGCGGGATTTAGGTTTTGTGATCTGGGGGAGATGAATTCTTCTAAAGGGGAATTTATTTTTGCGATTCCCAGAAGTCGCGAGTACAACTGTGTATAAACATTGAAAACTATAAACAACTGTATTGGAAACTAAAATTAATATTCAAACTTATTAATAATTTTTCAAAGCGTGACGGTGGTCAGTGGAAACCCCATCTTAATAATTAGCATAGATGTTGTCAATTTATTCCCATCGCTTCCGATCCTCTGTATTTAGTGATCAGTTTGATAAGCTCTGACAAACACTAGAAAGAGTGTTTCATCAGGTATCGAAACACCTTGAAGTCGAAGTGTGGTATTAAAACAACAGACCGTGTCAACAGTTTTGATTTTTCAGTGAACTTGAAAAGACGGCATACCAGGGGCTTACCCAGCCTTATGCAAGGGGGGCTCTATCGCCACTCAAGACAGTTCAGTAGAGCACAGACAAAACGCATGTGCACATCACATTCAGGGAGGAAAACTTTCCGTTTCTTGTTTTCACATTGAAATAGTCTGCTATTTTCTCGATCTTTCTGGAAGGATTCTTTTCTTAAATCTTATTAAATAAATCTCTCTCGAAAAGGAGGGTTCCGGAACAACAACAACGTTGCAATACTCTCTTGCATGGATCTTACTTCTTTCCTTTTTGTTTCAGTAAAACATTCAAGTCGGCCCGTCATCGAAAGCTTCGAACTTCAGGAAAACAAGTCGGCCTACATTGGAAGTAAGGTTAACTTGACTTGCAAAATAAACAACGCCGAGGCAGCAATTTTCCGCAAGGCCGGTGTCACAATAAGAGAAGGAGGGCGTTTTACGTACTTCTTTAAAAACTATGGGGGTGATGGTCTTGTGGGTAATCTTGAAATCATAGACGTCGCGAAGGAAGATGAAGGCGTTTTTACTTGCTATGCATTTAAAGCTGGATATTTGGTCAGCAAAACCTTTACATTAAAAACAGGTTTGTACATGCCCTTACCTCTCCGAGAATATTATCATTTAATATGGTCACCAGCCCAACTAACTCATCACAAACTAACCCGATTTACACACGTACAACATTTGCATCCTTCACATCATTGTCAGAAGGTCGCTCAGAGTGTAATTTAAACGGGCAAAGGAGATGTATGTTGCACAACTGCGATTTTGCGATTGCATACGTACATAAAGTGAATGTTGATTTTACTCTGTCTAAAGTTATCCATCCGTCCGTCCGTTCGTTCGTTTCTTCCGCGTTCCTTCGTTCATGCGTTCGTTCGTTCTTGCTTCCAAGATTTCTTTCCTACATTAGCCTGTAAATAGGCCTTATGATTGTGGACAGGGCGAAAGAAAGGCCCTATCTTCAACCAGACGGCCTGTTCATAGGCTATACATTCATTCACTCAGATCAGATCCTTTTGTTCAATAGTAACATTTATAAGTTGTTGTGATCCTTGCTTCCCCTTAGCTTGAGAAATCAGGCCACTAAAATTTATTGAATTTTTTCCAAATCCTTTGCTACGTCATTATGCCAATATTATGCCAATAATTTCTTATCTGTTTTAGTTTCTAAAACTGTAACCTCGATTCCAAGCCATTGATCCGCCATGGGCAGCAAAGGACTGGTGCAGATTCCTCAGGTAGGAGCAACGAGACAATCATTTGTCGTGCTCTTGGCCACGAGCCAAGCCCACGACTTATAAATTTGGTAAAAAAAAAGTGGTCATTTTGAAGTATTTTATAACCTTGAGGCGAAGTATTAGTGACGTCATATAAGTTGATATGGCAACTTCAAGCTTATGGGTGATTTGATTTATTTGCAACATAAGAAAAAGGAAAATGATGAAACGAAACATATCAAGTAAAAGGAACTTACATTATTGGCGGGTTTGGCGAGAGTTCCATTCGATATAGATTTCGTTTTCTGTCTTTTCGAGCAACAGATAAATGGAACTAATATAAAAGTTAAAGTTGACCTTGCATGCACGAGTGATTGCGAAAGACTGATTAAAGGTTTCAAATGACGTACAGTGTAGTAACGTTCGTGACGGATCACCTAGTGTGACCGGAAAAGCGACTGTACATGAAAAACAAATCATAACTATATATTGAAATAATTCTTTTACCTTAAGGGCACTTACAAGACCTTTAAAGCTTCTTAAAGCACGACATCACTAATCGAAGAGTTGTTGTTCTTGTTCGAAAAGTTTTCAGTTATTTGAACATCTTTCTAGTGGAAGGAAATACTGTTCTGGCTGCTAACCATTTGATTTGTTCGATTTTTAGGAAGCACAGGAATAATGGTGGAAAGAGAGCATAACATTGAATGATAAAAACACTCTATGTACACCACTAACAACATTTATGTAGTCGCGTGTTACTTTTTAATTTACTCATTAAAGTCCACTGGCAAAAACAATTCTAAATTCTGTTCTTTTACTGTATACTATTGACTAGGAAATAGCTCCTAATAATTTAAAGGGAATCTGGTTAAATACCATTTTACACCAGTCTATCATTCTCGTCCCTATAGCCGCATGGTCCTCTTAACCACCGAAGCCTGAGAACGAGGGCCGTGGTCCTCGTACTCAGGCTCCGGCGGTTGAGAGGGCCAAGCGGCTCTGGGGACGAGAATGACCAGTCTGTATGAGCTAACTCGTGAATAAGAAACAACCTTTGGACCCTCTCTTCTCCTGTGCGTTTTGTTCCACTGACTCTCTCCCCACCCCCTGCGTCTAACTCCTCACCCTCCCCTCTCCTGTGCCTTTTGTTCCACTTACTCTCTCCCCACCCCCTGCGTCTAACTCCTCACCCTCCGCTCTCCTGTGCGTTTTGTTCCACTGATTCTCTCCCCACCCCCTGCGTCTAACTCCTCACCCTTCCCTCTCCTGGGCGTTTTGTTCCACTGACTCTCTCCCCACCCCCTGCGTCTAACTCCTCACCCTCCCCTTCCTTACAGCCGATCGACCGAGTGAAAATTTGCATATTTTGCCCCGTATAAGCGCAACTAGACGAAGTTTCGATGTCATGCTGATATAATTTTCAAGTACAAAATTAGTATTCTGTTAATTATTTCTATTCTTGTACTTAAAAATGATGTCAGGATACGATGACATCGAACTATCATCTTGTTTCGCTTATTTTATCATCAATTTATTAATATTCGCTACAGCCATACAAACAAATGCTATGCTATGTTTGTGATTTTTTGGAGGTTGATTTTTCGGAGTATTTGAGGGAGAAAAAAAGGCACGGATGAGGCTAGGGAAAATAAGAAATCAGACTTGAAGATAAAATAATGAATTTTCTAAATTAGACTTTGGACAAGGAAAAAACCGCTTTTAAAACTTGTTCAACAGTTTTTGGGCGTACTTCGTGAAAAGTGATCTATTTTCTCCGACGCGTTTTGTCAAACAATCGTAGACTTCTTCATGGCCGGCCAACGGTTGCGTATTTTGGCCAATAACGTGGTAGTGGCCAATAACGTGGTAGTGGCCAATGGTATGGTACTGAAAGAGAAATTTTCACCGAAAGTGAAGGTAATTTCCTACGAAGTCAAATCGACTGAAGTCTCTGAAACCAACAGCAGCCAACGGGCCTGCGCGGAGCCCATACTCATAGAACTAAACCTATACCCGTCATTTTTCATGGTCATGGCTAGCGGAATGTTTCGCGGGCGCGTGTGCCGCCGTGCGCCCGTGTTGGACAGGGTTAGTTCGCGGGCGCGTATTACGTCGCAAAACATGTGCGTATGACGCCACACAACATCCGAGGTGTTTGTTTTCATTACGGATTTCACAACCAAAGAAGCGGAGATTTAAAGAATTTCCAAGCAAGCGAGGGAATTTTAATTTTACCTTTAAAAAGGTAAAACAGATTACATTTTTCGATGGGAATTTATATTGATATCAATCTGTGATTGACTTTTTCTTTGTGTTCTCGCTAGTTTTGGAGACTTGTTTATAAACGTGCTTAAATTCAGTCGTTTTGATTTCTTTCATCGAAGACAGCTCGGCCTTGATGAGCTATAAATGGTTCGCGTTTTGCTTTTAAACATAAACTTTAATATGGAGATTTGAATACAATTTATTGTGTTGTCCATTTTTATGTGTTTGTTCATTCATTACATAAGTTGAAAAAGTTGTTTTTGTGAACTTTTGTACGGTCTAAATATACTGTGCAGACGGTCGCGTAAGTCTGTTTTTGAGAATTGCTAAAATTGAAAAAAATAGCCCGGTCTTCAATCTTAATTCTTGTGTATCCGACCTTTCACCTCAGTTAAGTTTATTATCGGCTTTCTGTTCAGAGAGCGACGCTGTTATAGGCTATAGGCTTATAAGCTGTTATAGGCTTACCTGTTTATGCTATAAACGTTTTATGCGTAATATTCATCTGGTGTGTATACAACTACTTTCTAGAACATTCAATTCAGTTTCTTTTTTCTTGTTATTTCTGATTATTACTCGTGGCGCAGCACACGAGTTGTAAATCCGTCTCTGAGTTTTCATTTTTTTTCCGTGTCACATTAGCGCATGGAAATTTATGCACGTACGTTTAGTTAATGCCGATGACTATACCGCTTTCAGCCATGAAATACATACCGCAAAATATCTCCGTATGTTGAATTAAGAAGCAGACTGTACATGTAGAACAAACCATAACAATATATTGAATTAATTCTCGTACCTTAGGGGCACTTACAAGGCCTTTAAAGCTTCTTAAAAGCACGACTTCACTACTCGAAGAGTTGTTGTTCTTGTTTCACAATTTTTGTGGCAATTCAATAGGCCATTTCCGAGTTGTTTTTAGCCTCTCTATCAAAGCGAGGCTAGGTGCGAAACCTTTCATATGAAAATGAGTTTTTATTCACATGCAAATAAGTTTTATTTGCATGTGAATTTTCATATGAAAGGTGTCGCACCTAACCTCGCTTTGATAGAGAGGCTAAAGGCAACTTGGAAATGGCCTATTCGTCATAGTATCAAAAAACAGACTGACAGATAAAAAACCTGACGTCAATCTAAATAAGCGATGACCACGCATCGCATGTAACACTAAAAAGGGAATGATTCATGTCGCCTTCAAGGTAGTTTCATCAAAAAATCCCACGCCTTTCAGTCTTAGAATAAAAGGATGTCTTTGCAGATCACTCCCTTTATGGGTTCCTGACTAAGCGATTGAAAACATTAGGCCTGATCACAGGTCACAGCTATGTTCACCATGTTTGAGGCAATTAAATTCATCACAGCATCAAAAAAATTAAGATTTCTTGTGACCACATGTATCCCTAAAAAGGGAATTTCGAATGATTTATGCCCGCAAGATAGTTTCATCAAGCAATCCCACGCATTTCTTAGAATAAAAGAACGTCTTAGCAAATGTATATAAACCCGCGCTAGCTACTTTGTCCTGGTATACTACAAAATCACAGTTTACAAAGGAGGTTAGTCGATTAACGCACAAGAGCTCAGGTTTTCCAAACAACATGGAGAGAGTTGCAATACTTTGCAATGCTATACTTCTAATTTTCTTCGCCAATATGGCTGTCAGTGTGGTTATCGAGCCAAAAGGTAAGTAACATAATCTAAACAAGCTTTTATAACCCTAAATTAACTGTTACCTAGCTTCTTCATGCCAAGTAACAACGCCAATATTCCAAGTACCGAACGCACGGTACAGAAGTCATGATAGGAGCCTGGTCAAGATCATTCCATGATCTCGACCATCTTCATCCAGCTTTTTACAGTTTTAACCCGTGAATACGCTCACTCCTTCCATCAGCTGTAAACTGAGTGACGCAATGCTGACCTATTTCTGTTCGCTCAACAAAAATTCACCACTGATAAAGTAATGAAAGCTCCGAAGAAGTATTCTTAAAATGCTAGTGCGAAAGTGAGGAAAATTTCCTATGAAGTCCAATCGACTGAACAACAGTTGTGTATTTCGCCTGTGAACTTTTGACCCATGTCAGTAAATAAACCAATCAACATTCGTCATTTCGAATAAGGCTACCGTTGGAAGATTCGAATAATCAATTTAAAACCTGAATTTTATTTGTATTTTGATTTCAATACAATGCAATCCGTTACCGATTAATGAAAGTCATTCCCAAATAATAAGGGGAACGCGCTGAGTATTTTGACTGTAAGATTCGTTGAAAAATTTCTGAAGTTTTGGAAATACTGGTTAGGAACTGTTAGAGTTTGTCAAACCTATTAGGGTTTAGACCCACAGATGATTAAAAAATCATGTTTGACGAAATATCAAGAATACATAATACACTGAGCAGATATCGTGCTTGCTTCTCGAAAATGAAATCCATATCTTAACACCCTTGTAATATCCTCTTTATACCGGTTTATGCTATAAACGTTTTATGCATAATATTCATCTGGTGTGTAAACAATTACTTTCTAGAACATTCAATTCAGTTTCTTTTTTCTTTGCTATTTATGATTATTACTCGTGGCACAGCGCACGAGTTGTAAATCCGGCTGTGAGTTTTCGTTTTTTTCGTGTCACGTTAGTGCATGCAAATTTATGCATCGGCATATTTAGTTAAACTATACAGCTTTCAGCCATGAAATACATACCGTAAAATATCTCCGTGTGTTGACTTGAGAAACAGAAGGATGAATTACAGCATACACTGATTGCAAAATGTTCAAGACAATGCAAGGCGTTCATGGATGGATAGGACCGTTTGTTCATGTTTGTTATTGTGTTCGTCGCTTATTACTGTGGGATTTTTGTTTGGGCAAGTTTTGTGTTTTATATAACTTGCAATTTGATTAGCGATCGAGTTTTGAAGTGGATCGGCTATTTCGGAGGCTATTGAATGTAGTAAATGTGTAGTCTTAACTTTTTAGACATACTTTAAGCTTATTGTTCTCCGTAAAAGCACTCCAAACACCCGGGAATCAATACTGCAATGAGGTAAATACGCCACGAGTTTCAATGTGTACAGATTCTTATCTTAATAAAAAATTTGCCCAGTTATTTTTACTTGCGACTAAATCAATCCTATATTCGCCTTGCTTTGCAGATCACTCCCTTTATGGATTCCTGACTACGTGGTTGAAAAAACTAGGCCTGATCACAGGTCACAGCTATTTTCACAATGTTTGAGGCAACTCAATTCGTTACAGTATCAAAAAACAGACTGACGCACAAAAAAACTGACGACAATCTAAATAAGCGATGACAACGCATCGCATGTAACCATAAAAAGGGAAGTTTGAGTTGCAGTTTCCTCAAAGGAAATCACAATCACACGCCTTTCGGTTTTATAATAAAAGGATGTCTTAACAAATGTATATAAACCGCTAGCTACTTTGTCCTGGTATACTGTGAAAACACAGTTTACAAAGGAGGTCAGTCAATTAACACACAAGAGCTCAGGTTTTGCAAACAAGATGGAGAGAGGTGCAATACTTTGCAATGCTATACTTCTAATTTTCTTCGCGAATATGGCTGTCAGTGTGGTTCTCGAGCCAAAAGGTAAGTAACATAATCTAAACAAGCTTTTATAACCTAACTGTTAACAAGCTTCTTCATGCCAAGTAGCACATAAGGCCAACATTCCAAGTACCGAATGTACGATACACACGTCATGATAGGAGCCTGGTCAAGATCATTCCATGATCTCGACCATCTTCATCCAGCTTTTTACAGTTTTTAACCCGTGAATACGCGCATGTGTAATGAATGGGTTATCGGAAGGAGACAGATATGCAAATGAGCACTCACTCACTCGCTCACTCACTAACTCGCTCATTCCTTCCATCATCTGTAAACTTAGTGACGCAATGCTTTGTTGCGAATGCGTTGCGTAACAAGAACAGCGTGAATCCATCGATAACAATAACTAATTTGTTGTAAGCGAATATAAACAACAATAAGCTTAAAGATGTTTCGCATTTGGATGCATCTTTAATGCAACATTAAAATCGATCTGAAAGGATTTTCGAATCGAGACACGCGTTTTGATGCGTATCTACCTTTAAATAAAAAAAATTTAGTCTAAATTGAGCATGTGATCCTCGATGACCTCGTGAACTAAGGCGCCGGATTTGCACTCGGGAGACCAGGACTCAATTCACGCCGGTGACTCTTCTATTTGTTTTCCTCGAACTGGACATTATGAAAGTGATTTCCTTCTTTTTTGGCGTTCGCACGTGACTCTTCCTTTTTTCCTCGCACTGGACATTATGAAAGTGATTTCCTTTTTTGCGATCCTTCGAACCGTGTCAGTGTGAAAACATAAGCTTACCGAAATATTGCGTTGTGTGTTAGCATTTCTTATTCACGGCTTGGCTCTTAGGAGCCTTTGATTTTTTCCTCTACTGTCCTCTTCCATTATTTTAGGCTTGATTTCCATCCGTTTTGTGCACCCGCGTTCCTTCCCGCATAAAAACAGTACTTCGATGTAGTTTTTAAGAACTGTAAATTTATCTTGGTATTTTTAGATTTTAGTTTTTACCTTAGCATAATGATTTTAAAGCGCTTTGGAAGATTAGCTGAATAGCGCTTTATAAACAAGAGGCTCCAAGCAGCCTTTACTCATACGCATGCGTAAAAAAATTTTATGATATATTTTAAACATGATAAGAAGATGTCCGACATGGAGAAGAGTTACTCCTTTCATTCAGTCATCGTTCCTGCAAACCACACTGTTTACTATTGAATGTTTTGTAAATGAAGGCTGTACCACAATGAAGCCAGTGATTCTTCTGAGTCTTATATATACCTAACGTGAACATTAGTAAAGTAAGTAGGGTTGTAGGAGATGCTGTCGTGACACTTCAGTAACGCTGTTTTACCGGAAGTGGGAGTAGCCGGAAGTTACTAAACAGGAAGTGTAAATGGTAAAGCTTTGAACCGGAAGTGAACAATTTAAAATATGCGTGAATAAATTTGCATGCAAAATTGTGACACAAAAAATAAAAAGAAAAAGAAAAACGGAATCCATTTTATAACTCATGCCGCTACGCGCATGAGTAATAACAAGAAAAATAATAACAAGAAAAACGGAGCCGAAACCTTACCTCCTGCCGCTTCGCGCATGAGTAATTATTATTATTATTATTATTATTATTATTATTAGCAGTAAAAACTATCTGTATGCTATACAGTTTAAAGGAACACAGGGCGCCAAGGCGTGACCTGTGCTCCAACTAGTGAGACTAGAGTTAAAAAATATATACAATAATAATATTATTATTATTATTATTATTATTATTATTATTATTATTATCTTCATAAATGAACTGGATGATCTTTTTCCGAATTGTTTCCTAAGGGAGCGGGTCATAGCCCATGACCAAAGGTCCCCTAGGGTTTTCTCTTTACTCTGAAGCTTCAACACCTTTCTCAAAATCCTCGCAGTTCCCAGTAGTGTAGTCTTCTGAAGTAATGAAATACTAATTTTAACATTCAACTTTGCCAACCACTTGTCCAAATTTTTTGTTACACTTCCCAATGATCCGACAACAATTGGAACCACCTGTACAGTTCTCATGTTCCATATTCTGTTAATTTCTCTCTTAAGATCCTGATACTTTTCAACTTTCTCATTCTCCTTTTCACCAATTCTTTTATCCGCTGGTACGGCAATATCAATAATAGTGCACTTTCTCTCCTCCTTATTTACAACTACAATGTCCGGTCTTCTGGCTTCAATGACATGGTCACACTGTATGTTCACATCCCAGAGTAATTTAACATCGTCATTTTCACTTACACTGTCTGCTGCGTGTTCGTACCACTTGTCTGCCTTGTCCAGATGATATTTCTCGCATAACTTCCAATGAACTGCTCTTGCAACATTGTCATGTCTCTGTTTGTATTCCCTTTGGGCCAGCTTTTTACACTCACAGACAATATGGTTTACACTCTCTCCTTTCTCGCCACATAGCCTACATAATGGGGATTCCACCGTTTTGTCAATATGATATTTTACATAATTAGTCCTAAGGGCTTGTTCTTGGCACAAATAAGTGCTTCTGTTTGGATCTTCAAGTCTGTTTTTCGCAACCAGCTCCATGATTCTTCTACATGCGTCGTTTCTGGTATTTCTCTTACAAATTGACCAGGCAGCCTTTTATCCTTCCAACTGTTATTATTATACTGTTATTATTCTTATGTTATTATTATTATTATTATTATTATTATTATTATTATTATTATTATTATTATTATAGGACACAGATTTCGTTTGAACTCTTAAGATCGGTACATGCATGCGTTAGAGGTTCGTGAACGCCGTTTCGTAGCAAGATAGAGCAGTCCTTAGACTGTAAAATAAATGTAGCTAGTGCGGATATTTGAAATACATGGTTTATATGCTTTTATACTCAGGGCGTTTTATAGACACTGGTTTAGCCGTCATTAGTATAATTCGATTGTATAATTTTAATATTTCTGTATCAGGGAATTTGTAATTTTATAGAATTTTGAATTTTTATTATCAATTATTTCTATTTTTATTTTTTGTAATTAAGATTTTTTTAATATATATTCCCGATTGACTCCCAAATTTTCAGCTATTCTTTAAATAATTTTTTTTATCGAAAAGATATATATATATAGAAATGTAATTCTTTTTAACTTCTCATTTGTTTCCAAGTATCAATTTATGGTTATTGTAAATTATTATCATTGCTATTTTTAATAAAGACATTTTCCTTTTATTATTATAAAATAGTAAAAGTATACTTTATTAACAAATTTCTAAAAAATCGATTATTATTATTATTATTATTATTATAAAGCAGATTAATAATTATAATGATTTAAAAAATTTTTAATAAAGTTAATTATTTAAAAATTATTATTATTATTATTATTTGTAGGTTTTATCGATTCATTTCTATACAGGTTATATCCGAGTATAAACCATATACTTAGGGTATATAACCAACAATCATGTAATGGAGAGCACTTTCTGCAGTATATGTGCAGTTCCCAGCAACGAGATCTTCTGTATCTGACTGATCTCACTTCTTCCTGGTATTCTCTCAAGGTACTCGCTCACTCCCCTTTTGATCACTCCAAGCGCTCCAATTACCACAGGAATTGTTGTAGTCTTCATACCCCACATTCTAGTTACTTCAATTTCCAGATCTTTGTATTTTGCCAATTTTTCAAATTCTTTCATTGAAACATTTTTGTCCGATGGAACAGTGACATCAATCAAAGTGCACTGTTTAGTGGTATGGTCTTTAATAGTGATATCAGGCCTATTGCTGCTTAGGGCTCTGTTAGTGGTGATTGGCATATCCCAGAGAATCGTGACCATGTTGTTTTCTTCCACTGTTTTCACGGTGGGCACAGAAGGCTACAAAAGATGCATATATTCCGTCGTAACAAAATGGCTTAAATTCCAACTTTGAAATGTCATATCTTTGGATCGCAACAACATATTTACGAAATTTTTTCACTTTTGAAATTATTGTAGCGTATACTTTCAGAAACTGTCATCAGATATCCCATAATACTAATGTAAAATTTTGGCACCATCTTTGTGACGTCATTTTCCCGCCAAAATACCTAACTTTGAAAAACAAAAAACATAGGAATTTTGCGAATGATACCTTCTATATTGTTGTAAAATTTCAGCTTCCTAGGTTCAAAACTGTTGAAGTTATTTGAAGCGCTAGTTTTTCAGTCGATTTGATTCTAAATGACCTTTGATCCCAGCAGAAAATGGGCGGGAAATTCAAATTTTGAAACGTCATATCTTTTGATCGGATCAACATATTTGCAAGATTTTTTCATTTTTGACATGCTTGTGGCGAGTACTTTCAGAAATTGTCATCAGATATCCCATAATACTAAGTTAATTTTTTGGCGCCAACTTTATGACGTCATTTTCCCGACAAAAACTGCAAAAATGGAAAAACAAAAAATATTCAATTTGTGAAAGTGATGAGTTCTGTGTTGTTGTAAAATTTCGAAGTTGTAATTTAAGCCATTTTGTTACGACGGAATATGTGCATCTTTTTTAGCCTTCTGTGCCCACCGTGTTTTGGTTGATGTTCATACCAATTTTCTTTGGTTTCAATATTGTAGCGTTTACAGATATTTTGGTGGATATAGGTAGCAACATTATTATTATTATTATTATTATTATTATTATTATTATTATTATTATTATTATTATTATTATTATGTGTTCTCTATATAATTATGTGTACTCCATGGTGGCCGGGTCCAAACCATGGACCTAGGGCACCCATGAGGCGCTGTGTGGAGGCCACACTACTCAGCATTGCAGGGAAAGGGTCTTGCGCAGGATGTTGGCTGTCCCAAGTAGCGCGGTTTTCTAAATTTCGCAGAGGTTGATGTTGCCAGGGATGCCAGTGACTACTTTTTCTATGCGTTTCTTGATCATCCCCAGTGCGCCTACTACCACAGGAATGGTTTGAGTTTTCGTCTGCCACATTCTTGCTATCTCAAGTTCTAGGTCTTTATATTTGGATGTTTTTCAGTTCAGAGACTTTGGTGGAGATGTTTTTGTCAGAGGGAATGGCTACATCGATAAGTGTGCATATCTTCTTCTTCTTCTTCTTCTTCTTCTTCTTCATTATTATTATTATTATTATTATTATTATTATTATTAATATTATTATTATTATTATTAAGTGATATCCCTCGCTCAGTTCAGCGCCCTCCGGTGATGTCCATGAAAACGTTTGTAAGTTCCGAGCTCTTAGATAATTTTAGTGTCCAAAAAAAAAAACAAGCAGTCGAACAGATCAAGAGGCCCATCAAGGCTGACTTTTGGCTTCGCGGTCAGCTTCTGTGACATGAAGCCACTATATAGGCGTTATGACTCCCCGTATTGCCGGTGCTTTGATATTTGGGAGTTCCTAACAACGGTTTGCTGATATCCATACACTCGGATACAAAAGGACGACATGGGGAGCAACGACTGTTGTCTGGAATAATATATCATTATATATACCAGTACAGTGCATGTGTAATACTCACCAGGACATTTCGGGTCCAAAAACGTTTTGTTTTTCCGGATTCAACTTGATCGAATGCCAACTAACGGCAGCAGGTTTCTGCGTTTAACAGTGTCAACAAGCGCATTTTCTTTTTCGTAAACTTGTAAAGTTTTAAAAAGAGTAAGTGTTTAACTCTCACAGTTACAATACAATACAATTCGATACAATACAGTACAGTACTTTATTTTGACACTCCCATTGCAGTTATAGCTGCATGTTGAATGTTTGTTCGTGAACTCTCTATTACTAACACCAAATCATGGTCCCAAAGGTGTCCAGAGGTGAACGTTGCGACACCAACTGTTTCATTATAATCCATATTTTGTTCATTATAAACCCCAAGATACAAGACAAAACTTAAGTTTAGTATTCATTGATATTTAGTTGTCAATATTTCTTGCATTGCAGCTTATTTGTCACAAAAAAGACAACGACGTGACACAGGTTCCCAAACTCTTAACTGTCGCAATGGAAAAATACTGCCTGCAGATTCATCACCCTCTATTAAAACCCCTCCCGATGTTACCATCAATGGCGTTTCAAGGAATGTCTGGATAGATCAAGGCGTCAAATTCCGGTGCACAGTGCTTTCCAATCTAACAGCCAATGTGACTTGGCTATTTAATGGTTTACCGTTAGCAGAACAAATGGAGCACAGGCATTCATATCTGGACTGCAAAATGGTATTACACATAGAGAGGGTGATGACCAAAGATACTGGAAATTATACCTGTGTTGTGCAAAATGAGATTGGACGAGCAATGGCATCTTCGCATTTGACTGTGGCTAGTAAGTAAAGTAGTGGCCTGAAAGGGGAAGGGATCCCAGGAGGGACTCTAATTCTGTCAAACATTGTAAAATATGGATATTGAAGGGACCACGAAAACTTTCCGTATTAAACAGGGTGTCCGTATTAAGGTGATTCCTTAGTATTGCATTGCGCATCACTACTGCACATAATTTCTTGCATCATTAGCATGCGCACGAGCATGCGCACAGTCCGAACCAAGAAGGTTTCCAATGAGGATAAATTGACCAAGTGAACAAGAGATTGTTTTCTCCTGAACGAGCACAATGGTCACAATGGTCAATCGTCAGGAAAAATAGTAATAATTATAAATCGCTAAAAACATGTACACACCCATTACTCATGGGCATAAAATCATGACCGTGAGATCATTCGCCCATTAGGAGCATTTTGAGTCAATGTTGTTTAAGGCTGTGTGCATTAGCAGTGAATCATACATGTATATTAAATTGTTCCTTATGGTCAGCGCATTATTATATCTATTTCGGTTTTGAGCATTTTATTTTAACTATGCCTCACGATAGTGTGTAATTAAAAGTAACGTGAACCGATCAAATAATCTCATGTGCATTTTAGCAGTAATACATGGATAAAAAGAAGCTATGTAATAACGATTTTGACATTTTTGGATCAAAACTGCCCCAAATTTAAACTAAGTGCCTTTGTAACATGAATGAAAGTAAAAAGTAAAGTAAAGTCGCACACGAGCCAGATGGCTCACAACGGCCGGAGCTTAAACCCGGTTTCTATAGCATGAAGCGACTAGGAATATTGCTACTCCCTCCTGGATGGGATGCTAGTCCATCGCAGGGTTACCCCCATCATTTTGTCGCCGGTACCCATTTATACACCTGGGTGGAGAGAGACAGTGTGGAGTAAAGTTTCTTGTCTAAGGAAACAACACGACGGCAGAGACCAGGCTTCAAACCACCGACCTTCAGGTTGAAAGTCCGACGCGCTAACCACTAGACCACCGTGCCGCCCACAACATGAATGAAAACTGCATCCCAACTCGGAAAAAATTTCCGAGTTCCAGATGGGATTCGAACCCACAAATTGCTTAACCCTATTCAGCCGCTCATATTTTATCTACTACTTGTAGTGTTTCAACTGTAAACACCACCAGCACACAAAGTATAGTAAATCTCTTTCTAATTCTAAATTCCACAGGAAAACAAAGCGGACCATTCATACGGTCCATGGGACTGGATGGAAAAACAGGGTCCGCGAATACAGCAGTTGTTGGGAGCTCTTTAAACTTAACTTGTGAGACTCAGGATGTTCAGGTGATGAATCTTTTCAAGAAGGATGGTATTAGGGTGCGCGAGGGTGATGCATCACATTACAAGATGTATTACGTATCAAAGAAGGAGCTCAATGCCAAGGTCTCTAAGCTGGAGATTAAGAATGTGACATTTGAAGACACTGGGAACTACACTTGTGTTGCGTGGCTTAAAGGTTTTATTACAGCAAAAACATTTTATCTCAGAATTGGTATGTACATGTGTATGTTAGATCTAGGAGTTATTCATTTAAATAAGCGCTTAAGTAAAGCTGTGTTCACATTAGATGTAAATTGATAGGATTATTATTTAGTTATAATTGGAGAGTGTTCACATCAGCCAATTACAGTCCTCGGTCATGATTTAATTAAAATTTTCTTCAAACAACCTATGGGGGGTGGAGGTTGATATGATTACACCGTTTAATTCAATCAAATTGACAGCCCCTATACATGTAGCCAGCTAGCTGTTAAAATAAGCAGCCCAGGAAAATCTAAATGCTATCAATTTTATTTTAAAATACCAATATGGAAGCAAAACAGCCCAGAAATACATTGTAGCTGGTGGAAAGTCGCACAGCCTTTTTAGCTTACTCATTTCCGATACATCCCTTTGTTAATTAAAACCAATGTGAAAACAGTAGCATTTGTGGATGTACAAACAGTAAACAATTTTGTGTATTTCTTTTCTGCAAATGGCTGGAGACTATCATGATCGACTGTATTAGAAACTAAAATTAATATTCAAACTCATTAACAGCGGAGCTCTCGCGGGCCGAAGACCCGTTGCGGAGCCCCATACTCATAGAACCTGTGCCCGTCATTTTTCATGGTCATGGCTAGCGGAATGTTTCGAGAGCGCGTCGGTCCGTGTGCCGCCGTCTGCCGCCCGCCGTTGGGAAGGGCTTGCTCGCGGGCACGTATGACGCCACACAACATCCGGGATCTTAGCAATTTTGAAGCCAAAGCGAGGCTTTGTTTCTCATGCGACTACACGGCCGAATGTCACGTAAGCTCGGTAAACACTTCGATGTTTTGCTGTGTTTAGCGAAAAAAAAAACATTTCGAATTACAATCGTTATTTCCCTGCATTTTTTCGCGGTTTGCTACTCAAGACAGGGATACTAATTAAGGGATACTCAGAAGCCAATATAGTGGAAAAAGAAGAGCTTTCAGACATAAAATCTTGCTTCGAGGAATTTCATACGTTTTAATCAATGCGGGAGCAATGCGGGGCTGAGATGTTTCTCACTTCGGATTTCAGAACTGAAGAAGCGGAGATGTAAAGAATTTCTTAAAGGTAAAACAAATTACATTTTTCGATGAGAATTTATGTTGATATCAATTTGTCATCGACTTTTTCTTTGTGTTCTTGTTAGTTTTGGAGAATTGTTTATAATACGTGCTCAAATTCAGTCGTTTCATGATTTCTTTCACCGAAGACAGCTCGACCTCGGTGCGCTATAAATGGTTGCGTTTTGCTTCTAATCATAAACTTATGGAGATTTGAATAAAATTTTTCGAAAGAAGATTGTGTTGTCTATTTTTATGTGTTTGTTCATTCATTACATAGGTCGAAAAGCGATTTAATGTAAACAAAACAAGACTTGGATTTTACAGATCTAACTTCACTCGCGTGACCTTATGCAAATATTTTTGTGTATTTTTGCAATTTTCATGATTTCCAAATCAGTTTCTCGGGAAATTTTTGATAAAGTAGTAGGAAAGTAGTCGTACTAGTTATTCTAGACGGAAAAAGTTGTTTTTGTGAACTTTTGTACGGTCTAAATGTACTGTGCAGACAGTGGCGTAATTCTGTTTTTGAGAATTGCTAAAAGTGAAAAATAGTCCGGTCGTCAATCTTAATTCTTGTGCTTCCGACCTTTCACCTCAGTGAAGTTTATCATCGGCTTTCTGTTCAGAGAGAAACGCTGTTAAGCTCAGCCTATCTATATATTAATTTATCAAAGCGTATCGGTGGTCAGTGGAAACCCCATCTTAATAATTAGCGTAGATGTTGGCAATTTATTCCATCGTTTCTTTATTTAGTGATGAGTTTGATAAGCTCTATCAAACACTAGAAAGAGTGTATCATCAGGTATCGAAACACCTCGAAGCCGAAGTGGGTTAAAAAAAAACTCGTGGCGCCTCGTTTCTTCAATCCACGTCTGGGTGTTTGCAAATCATGATGAAACTCTCTGCTCGCAGTCGTGTTTGCTACATTACGTCAGCATGTATAGTATTAAAACAACAGACTCCGTTAGCAGTTTTGGTTTTTCAGTGAACTTGAAACGACAACATACCTGGGGCTTACCCAGCCTTATGCAAGGGGGGCTCTATCGCCACTGAAGACAGTTCAGTACAGCACAGACAAAACGCATGTGCACATCACGTTCAGGAAGGAAAACTTTGAATTCTTGAAGTGAAGTGTCAACTACCAAAAATTGTACCAACTTCCCGTTTCTTGTTTTCACATTGAAATAGTCTGCTCTTTCCTCGATCTGTTTGGAAGGATTCTTTTCTTAAATCTTATTAATCTCTCTCGAAAAGGAGGGTTCCGGAACAAAAACAACAGTACTCTCTTGCATGGATCTTACTTCTTTCCTTTTTGTTTCAGTAAAACGTTCAAGTCGGCCCGTCATCGAAAGCTTCGAACTTCAGCAAAACAAGTTGGCCTACATTGGAAGTAAGGTTAACTTGACTTGCAAAATAAACAACGCCGAAGCAGCAATTTTCGGCAAGACCGGTGTCATAATAAGAGAAGGAGGACGGTTTAGGTTCTTCTTTGAAAACTATGGGGGCGATGGCCTTGTGGGTAATCTTGAAATCATAAACGTCGCAAAGGAAGATGACGGCGTTTTTACTTGCTATGCATTTAAAGCTGGACATTTGGTCAGCAAAACATTTACATTAAAAACAGGTTTGTACCTCATCTTACCTCGCCGAGAATATCGTCATTTAACATGATCACCAGCCCAGCTACTCATCACAAACCAACCCGCTTTACATACGCACAACATTTACATCCTTCACATCATTGTCAGAGGGCCGCTCAGAGTGTAATTTAAACGGGCAAAGGAGATGTATGTTGCACATCTGCGATTTTGCGATTGCACACGTGCACAAAGTGAATGTTGATTTTATGCTGTCTAAAGTTATCAATCCATCCATCCTTACATCCATCCCTACATCCGTCCGTTCATGCGTTTGTTCCACGTTCCTTCCAAATCCTTTACTATGTCATTATGATATAATAATTTCTTATCTGTTTTAGTTCCTAAAACTATAACCTCGATTCCAAGCCTTTCATCCTCCATGGACAGCAAAAGACTGGTGCAGATTCAGGTAGGACTAGATTATTTCATCATTTTTAGTACGTACGTTTCTTCAATGAACGTACCCGAATGGGAGCGCAGCTTTTTAATTGACGGAAAAGGTTTTGTGGGATGAGGAAGGGTGATTTTACGCTTTTGCCATAGTAAAGTGGGTTACCGTGGGGGGTATTAAAATGATATCCTCATTTGTACTTCTTTTTCACTTTTATATCCGAAACCGGGAGGTGGAGGGAGATTAGTGGGGGTGGGGCAACAAGACAATCATTCCACAAGTTTTCAGTTATTTGAAAATCTTTCTAGTGGAGGGAAATACTGTTCTGAGCTGGCTGCTAACCATTTGATTTGTTCGATTTTTAGGAAGCACAGGACTAATGGTGGAAAGAGAGCATAACAATGAATGATAAAACACTCTATGTACACCACTAACAACATTTATGTAGTCGCGTGTTACTTTTTAATTTACTCATTAAAGTCCACTGTCAAAACAATTCGAAATTCTCTTCTTTTTCTGTATACTATTGACTAGGAAATAGCTCCTAATAATTTAAGGGAAATCTGGTTAAATACCATTTTTACACCAGTCTGTCATTCTCGTCGCCAGTGCCGCTTGGCCCTCTTAACCGCCGGAGCCTGAGTACGAAGGCCGTGGTCCTCGTACTGAGGTTCCGGCGATTAAGAGGGCCAAGCGTCTCTGGGGACTAGAATGACCAGTCTATATGAACTAACTCGTGAATAAGAAACAACCTTTGGACCCTCCCCTCTCCTGTGTGTTTTGTTCCACTGACTCTCTCCCCACCCCCTGCGTCTAACTCCTCACCCTCCCCTCTCCTGTGCGTTTTGTTCCACTGACTCTCTCCCCACCACCTGCGTCTAACTCCTCACCCTCCCCTCTCCTGTGCGTTTTGTTCCACTGACTCTCTCCCCACCCCCTGCGTCTACCTCCTCACCCTCCCCTCTCCTGTGCGTTTTGTTCCACTGACTCTCTCCCCACCCCCTGCGTCTAACTCCTCACCCTTCCCTCTCCTGGGCGTTTTGTTCCACTGACTCTCTCCCCACCCCCTGCGTCTAACTCCTCACCCTCCCCTTCCTTACAGCCGATCGACCGAGTGAAAATTTGCATATTTTGCCCCGTATAAGCACAACTAGACGAAGTTTCGATGTCATGCTGATATAATTTTCAAGTATCAAATTAGTATACTGTTAATTATTTCTATTCTTTTACTTAAAAATGATGTCAGGATACGATGACATCGAACCATCATCTAGTTTCGCTTATTTTATCATCAATCTATTAATATTCGCTACAGCCATACAAACAAATGCTATGCTATGTTTGTGAATTTTTGGAGGTTGATTTTTCGGAGTATTTGGGGGAGAAAAAAGGCACGGATGAGGATAGGGAAAATAAGAAATCAGACTTGAAGATAAAATAATGAATTTTCTAAATTAGACTTTGGACAAGGAAAAGAAATCGCTTTTAAAACTTGTTTAACAGTTTTTGGGCGTACTTCGTGAAAACTGATCTATTTTCTCCGATGCGTTTAGTCAAACAATCGTAGACTTCTTCGTGGCCGCAACCTCGTTCCCAGGGCTTTTCCCTTCGAGAGAGGGGCGGCGGGAGGGTTAACCCTACCCTACCCTTTTCCCGCCGCCCCTCTCTCGAAGGGAAAAGCTCTGGGAACGAGGTTGTCGTGGCTGGAGTGACTACAAGGTAATACTTTCTTAATTGTTTAATATAGCGGCAACTTCCACAGAGAACACGAGAATGACGTCTTGCGTCTTTTTCCTCATTGGTTAAAAATTCGACCAAACACACCCAGCCTCCCTAGGTTCTTCCCCGAAGTGAAACAACGAAACGGCAAACAGATGCAGAAGCAAATAAACTAAAATAAAATAAAAGTGGAATGTAATAGTGCCCAATATTTCGCTTTGCACAACAAAGCTTCTTCAGGGACTAGCACTATAAATTATTAGTTTTCCACGAGCCGCTTTATTTGCGCATTGAAAGCGGAAAAAATTAGCTGGCAACTTTTATTTTAGCCGCCTTCTATTGCGTTGAGATAAAACGTTTTATCGCTCAAAATCCATTAGCAAAGTGAATCAATTCCCGCCCTTTTTACTGTCCCTTTATATTTTCCTTATTCGTGGCGGACCAAACAGGATTTTAATATAAAAGGAAGTTATATTGGTAAGAACAACGGGCTCATAAGTGAAGATAAATAGAACAGACAAAAGACCGGGTATATTCCTGACCTGCGGAATATTGTGGCAGGTTTCGCACAACAAAGAACTAAGGGTGCGTTCCTTTGTTCGAATCCAAAAACGGATTTGTAGGGAAGGATTCTTTGGATTTGCGGTTTTCAAAGAAACGCCAAATCCAGAAAAGGATTTGTGTCATGTGAAAGCAATAAAGAACACTAAGGACATGAAGAATTTTGCGCAGCTCTGGGTATGCTTCACTGTTGTTGAGTAACTCATGGGTGACATAAAACGAAGCAACGAAAGGTATAAAACATTTGTAATAGAGTGCAAGACAACATGAACAAGGAAGAAAAAAGTCATCCGTACGCAACCTCGTATATTTGCTGGTGTTAAAAAACGCCACAAGGGCGTGAAAAGTTTTATTTGGTCTAAACTATTGGCTTTTTAATAGAAAATTAAACAAATGCCTACCTTTCTCCAAACAACTGCTTCTGTTTTGCTTTAGAAAATCTTTATCCAATTAAGTTGTATATTTGGTGGCATTTGGCGAAATAGTGAAATTTTGCTTTTTCGGCGGGTTAGTGTCCCTTTAATGACATTTACTTATCTCATTGTCGAGCAAAGCGCGTACCATTATTAAAAAGCGCATCGAGGCGAGCTGTCCTTGATGAAATTGACCGAAATTCAAGACATCAACACGACTGAATTTGAGCACGTTTTAGTCCCTCCGCTGCTTGGAAATTCTTTAAAACTCCGCTTCTTCGGTTCTGAAATCCGAAGAAATATAATTTGCCCCGCATTGATAAAAACGTGATGAAAGACTGTTCGGTCGCCATCTTTCTCGAGTTTTCAGCCTACTTGAGCTTGAGAGACTAGGGCCGAGACAAATTACGAACGGAACACAAAAATTTTGTTAATTCCGGAATTTCCATCAAAGAGGACAACCTCAAAACGTATTCCGAAAATTTCGGAATTTTCTCCCGAAACTTTTCTGTTCCATTGGATTTCCGACCAAAAATTTCGGAAATTTTGACCGAATGGAAAGCGCCACAGGTAACAGTTGGCGGCTTGAAACATCTGACCTATTTCTGTTCGCTCAACAAAAATTCACCACTGAGTATTTTTTGACGTAAAGAACCTCTGCATTTACAAAACTCCCGAAGAAGAATTCTTAAAATGCTACAGTTTGGTACTGAAAGAGAAATTTTCACCGAAAGTGAAGAAAATTTCCTACGAAGTCAAATCGACTGGTCTCTGAAACCAACAGCATCCAACGGTTGCGTATTTCACCTGTGAACTTTTGACCCATGTCAGTAAATAAACCAATCAACATTCGTTATTTCGAATGAAGCTACCTTTGGAATATTCCAATAATCCATTTAAAACCTGAATTTTATGTGTATTTTGATTTCTATAATGCAATCCGTTCCCGATTAATGAAAGTCATTCCCAAATAATAAGCGGAACGCGTTGAGTATTTTGACTGTAAGATTCGTTGCAAAATTTCTGTACTTTTGGACTCGTTGGAGCTTGTAAAACCTATTAGGGTTTAGATCCACAGATGATTAAAAAATCATGTTTGCTGAAATATCAAGAACACATTACACTGAGAAGATATTGTGCTTGAATCTCGAAAATGAAATCCATATCCTAACACCCTTGTAATATCCTCTATATAGCGGAGCTCTGCGGGCCCGCGCGGAGCCCATACTCATAGAACTTAACCTATGCCCGTCATTTTTCATGGTCGTGGCGAGCGGAATGTTTCGCGGGCGCGTGTGCCGCCGTGCGCCCGTGTTGGACAGGGTTAGTTCGCGGGCGCGCATTACGTCACAAAACATGCGCGTATGACACCACACAACATCCGAGATGTTTGTTTTCATTACGGATTTCACAACCAAAGAAGCGGAGATTTAAAGAATTTCCAAGCAAGCGAGGGAATTAAAGGTAAAACAGATTACATTTTTCGATAGGAATTTATATTGATATCAATCTGTGATTGACTTTTTCTTTGTGTTCTCCTTAGTTTTGGAGAATTGCTTATAAACGTGCTTAAATTCAGTATAGAGCAAGGCTGATACTACGTAGAACATTTAACGCGACAACGACATGATAGAGCCCAAACTGAAAGCCAAAATGCAACCATGGACAGCTGTTTCGACCTGGTTGGGTCTCGTCAGCACGGTGTAGCAGCAAAAAGATAGGAAAACCAGCGCGAACGCCAATTCTCTACCAAATCGCACGTGGTGATGGCAACAGATGTGAGCTCGAATTCAAATGTTTGCCAATTGACCCACGTCACAGCGGCGCGTGACCATGAGTAATAGGCAAAGAATTTGAAATATCATGTTGTTGTCACGATAAAGAAATTGAGGATAGACAGAACCATCCCTCTGCGAGAACATGGCCAATACCATGTGAAAAATAAATAAGCAGCATTTCGGATCTGAAAAGATCTACGGTCCCAAAATATAATAAGTAAATAAGGAGCAAAGAACCGCGAACGAAAATGCTGCCGGCGTACGTTTTATGTCTATTTTTGGCTGACTACATCTGTTACAGATCCTACGTACACCGGCAGCATTTTCGTTCGCGGTTCTTTGCTTCTTATGTACTTGTTAAATTCAGTCGTTTTTATTTCTTTCATCGAAGACAGCTCGGCCTTGATGAGCTATAAATGGTTCGCGTTTTGCTTTTAAACATAAACTTATGGAGATTTGAATACAATTTATTGTGTTGTCCATTTTTATGTGTTTGTTCATTCATTACATAGGTTGAAAAAGTTGTTTTTGTGAACTTTTGTACGGTCTAAGGAGACGGTCGCGTAAGTCTGTTTTTGAGAATTGCTAAAATTGAAAAATAGCCCGGTCTTCAATCTTAATTCTTGTGTTTCCGACCTTTCACCTCAGTTAAGTTTATGATTGGCTTTCTGTTCAGAGAGCGACGCTGTTATAGGCTATAGGCATATAGGCTGTTATAGGCTTACGTTTTATGCGTAATATTCATCTGGCTGGTGTGTATACAACTACTTCCTAGAACATTGAATTCAGTTTCTTTTTTCTTGCTATTTATGATTATTACTCGTTGTAAATCCGTCTCTGAGTTTTCATTTTTTTTTTTCGTATGACATTAGCGCATGCAAATTTCTGCACGTATGTTTAGTTAATGCCGATGACTATATGGCTTTCAGCCATGAAATACATACCGCAAAATATTTCCGTGTGTTGACTTAAGAAGCAGAAGGTGAATTACAGCGTACACTGATTGCAAGTTTTCAAGACAATGCAAGGTGTTCATGGATGGATAGGACCGTTTGTTCATGTTTGTTATTGTGTTCGTCGTTTATTGCTGTGGGAGTTTTGTTTGGGCACGTTCTGTGTTTTATATAACTTGCAATTTGATTTGCGATCGAGGTTTGAAGTGGATCGGCTATTTCTGAGGCTATTGAATGTAGTAAATGTGTAGTCTTAACTTTTTCGACATATTTTAAGCTTATTGTTCTCGGTAAAAGCACTCCAAACACTCGGAAATCAATACTGCAATGAGGTAAAGACGCCAGGAGTTTAAGCTGTGTACAGCATCTTGTCTTAATAAAAAAATTGGCCCAGTTATTTTTACTTGCGACTAAATCATTCCTATATTCGCCTTGCTTTGAAGATCACTCCCTTTATGGGTTCCTGACAAAGGGATTGAAAAGACTAGGCCTGATCACAGGTCACAGCTATTTTCACAATGTTTGAGGCAATTCAATTCGTCACAGTATCAAAAAACAGACTAACGTACGCATAAAACTGACGACAAACTAAATGTAACCCTAAAAAGGGAAAATTGAGTGATTCATGCCTTCAAGGTAGTTTCATCAAACATTCCACGCATTTCAGTCATAGAATAAAAGGATATCTTAGCAAATGTATATAAAAGAACCGCTAGCTACTTTATCCTGGTATACAGGGAAAACACAGTTTACAAAGGAGGTCAGTCAATTAACACACAAGAGCTCAGATTTTCCAAACAAGATGGAGAGAGGTGCAATACTTTGCAATGCAATACTTCTAATTTTCTTCGCCAATATGGCTGTCAGTGTGGTTATCGAGCCAAAAGGTAAGTAACGTAATCTAAAAAAGCTTTTATAACTTAACTTTTACATAGCTTCTTCATGCCAAATATCACATAACCCCAAAATTCCAAGTACCGAACGTACGATACACACGTCATGATAGGAGCCTGGTCAAGATCATTCCATGATCTCGACCATCTTCATCCAGCTTTTTAGAGTTTTTAACCCGTGAATACGCGCATGTGTAATGAATGGGTTATCGGACGGAGACAGATATGCAAATGAGCACTCACTCACTCGCTCACTCACTAACTCGCTCATTCCTTCCATCATCTGTAAACTTAGTGGCGCAATGCTTTGTTACGAATGCGTTTCGTAACAAGAACAGCGTGAATCCAGCGATAACAATAACTAATTTGTTGTAAACGAATACAAACAACAATAAGCTTAAAGATGTTTCGCATTTGGAGTCTTTAATGCAACATTAAAACAGGTCTAACGGATTTTCGAATCGAGACACGCGTTTTGATGCGTATCTACCTTTAAATAACAAAATTTAGTCTAAATTGAGCATGTGATCCTCGATGACCTCGTGAACTAAGGCGCCGGATTTGCACTCGGGAGACCAGGATTCAATTCACGCCGGTGACTCTTCTATTTTTTTTCCTCGAACTGGAAATTATGAAAGTGATTTCCTTCTTTTTTGGCGTTCGCGCGTGACTCTTCTTTTTTTTCCTCGCACTGGACATTATGAAAGTGATTTCCTTTTTTGCGTTCCCTTCGAACCGTGTCAGTGTGAAAACATAAGCTTACCGAAATATTGCGTTGTGTGTTAGCATTTCTTATTCACGGCTTGGCTCTTAGGAGCCTTTGATTTTTTCCTCTACTGTCCTCTTCCATTATTTTAGGCTCGATTTCCATCCGTTTTGTGCACCCTCGTTCCTTCGCGCATAAAAACAGTACCTCGATGTAGTTTTTAAGAACTGTAAATTTATCTTGGTATTTTTAGATTTTAGTTTTTACCTTAGCATAATGATTGTAAAACGGTTGGAAGATTAGCTGAATAGCGCTTTATAAATTATTATTATTATTATTATTATTATTATTATTAGCCAGAATTTTTTAATATATATTCCCGTTTTTGACTCCCAGATTTTCAGCTATTCTTTAAATAATTTTTTTTTTTCGAAAAGATATATATATATATATTTATAGAAATGTAATTCTTTTTAACTTTTCATTTGTTTTCAAGTATCAATTTATGGTTATTGTAAATTATTATCATTGCTATTTTTAATAAAGATATTTATATTTATTATTATTATTGTTATTATTATTATTATTATTATTATTATTATTATTAAGTGATATCCCTCGCTCAGTTCAGCGCCCTCCAGTGATGTCCATGAAAACTTTTGTAAGTTCCGAGCTCTTAGATAAATTAATTTAGTGTCCAAAAAAAAGAAGCAGTTGAACAGATCAAGAGGCCCATCAAGGCTGAGTTTTGGCTTCGCGATCAGCTTCTGTGGCATGAAGCCACTATATAGGCGTTATGACTCCTCGTATTGCCGGGTGCTTTGATATTTAGGAGTTCCTAACAACGGTTTGCTGATATCCATACACTTGGGTACAAAAGGACAATATGGGGAGCAACGACTGTTGTCTGGAGTAATATACCATTATATATACCAGTACAGTGCATGTATAATACTCACCAGGACATTTCGGGTCCAAAACCGTTTTGTTTTTCCGGATTCAACTTGATCGAATGCCGACTAATGGCAGCAAGTTTCTGCGTTTAACAGTGTTAACAAGCGCATTTTCTTTTTCGTAAACTTGTAAAGTTTTAAAAAGAGTAAGTGTTTAACTCTCACAGTTACAATACAATACAATTCGATACAATACAGTACAGTACTTTATTTTGACACTCCCATTACAGTTATAGCTGCATGTTGAATGTTTGTTCGTGAACTCTCTATTACTAACACCAAATCATGGTCCCAAAGGTGTCCAAAGGGGGACGTTGCGATACCAATTGTTTCATTATAATCCATACTTTGTTCATTATAGACCCCAAGATACAAGACAAAACTTAAGTTTATTATTCATTGATATTTAATTGTCAATATTTCTTGCATTGCAGCTTATTTGTCACAAAAAAGACAACGACGTGACACAGGATCCCAAACTCTTAACTGTCGCAATGGAAAAATACTACCTGCAGATTCATCACCCTCTATTAAAACCCCTCCCGATGTTACCATCAATGGCGTTTCAAGGAATGTCTGGATAGATCAAGGCGTCAAATTCCGGTGCACAGTGCTTTCCAATCTGACAGCCAATGTGACTTGGCTATTTAATGGTTTACCATTAGCAGAACAAATGGAGCACAGGCATTCATATCTGGACTGCAAAATGGTATTACACATAGAGAGGACGATGACCAAAGATACTGGGAATTATACCTGTGTTGTACAAAATGAGATTGGACGAGCAATGGCATCTTCGCATTTGACTGTGGCTAGTAAGTAAAGTAGCAGCCTGAAAGGGAAAGGGATCCCTGGAGGGACTCTAATTCAGTCAAACATTGTAAAATATGGACATTGAAGGGACCACGAAAACTTTCCGTATTAAACAGGGTGTCCGTGTTAAGGTGATTCCTTAGTATTGCATTGCGCATCACTACTGCATATAATTTCTTGCATCATTAGCATGTGCACGAGCATGCGCACAGTCCGAACCAAGAGGGTTACCTTTGAGTATAAATTGGCCAAGTGAACAAGAGATTTTTTTCTCCTGAACGAGCACAATGGTCACCTTTCTTTCTTTTCTTTGCTTGAAAGCATCCTCTTTGAGTTAAATTTCTTCGTCAGGAAAAATAGTAATAAATCACTAAAAACATGTACACGCCCTTTACTAATGGGCATAAAATCATGGCCGTGAGATCATTCACGCATTAGGAGCGTTTTGAGTCAATGTTGTTTCAGGCTGTGTGCATTAGCAGTAAATCATACATGTATATTAAATTGTTCCTTATGGTCAATGCATTATTAAAATATTTATTCCGCGGTTTTAGAGCATTCCATACATTGTCAAACACAAATTGCTTAAATAGAACACCAAAAGGAATATATCAAGCAATTTTTCGAAGAGATACTAATAAAGTATTAAATTTAGTACATAATAGAGTTTCAACTGTAAACACCACCAGCACACAAAGTATAGTAAATCTCTTTCTGATTCTAAATTCTACAGGAAAACAAAACGGCCCATTCATACAATACATGGGACTGGATGGAAAAACAGGGTCCGCGAATACAGCAGTTGTTGGGAGCTCTTTAAACTTAACTTGTGAAAGTCAGGATGTTCAGGTGATAAATCTTTTCAAGAAGGATGGTATTAGGGTGCGCGAGGGTGATGCATCACATTACGAGATGTATCACATATCAAAGAAGGAGCCCAATACCAAGGTCTCTAAGCTCGAGATTAAGAATGTGACATTTGGAGACACTGGGAACTACACTTGTGTTGCGTGGCTTAAAGGTTTTATTACAACAAAAACATTTTATCTCAGAATTGGTATGTACATGTGTATGTGATTTGGAGGTTATTTATTTAAATAAGCGCTTTAGTAAAGCTGTGTTCACATTAGATGTAAATTGATTGGGTTATTATTTAGTTATAATTGGAGAGTGTTCACATCAGCCAATTACAGTCCTTAATCATGATTTAACAAGATGCTGCAAGCAGCCTTTACTCATGCGCATGCGTAAGAAAATTTTAATATATATTTTAAACATGATAAGAAGATGTCCGACATGGAGAAGAGTTACTCCTTTCATTCAGTCATCGTTCCTGCAAACCAGGTTGTTTACTATTGAATGTTGTAGACATGAAGACTGTACCACAATGAAGCCAGTGATTCTTCTAAGTCTTATATATACCAAACGTGAACATAGTAATGTACGTAGGGTTGTAGGAGATTCTGTGGTGACACCTAAGTAACGCTCTTTTACCGGAAGTGAGAATAGCCGGAAGTCACTAAACAGGAAGTGTAAGTGGCAAATACGTCAACCGGAAGTGCACAATTTAAAATATGCGTGCATAAATTTGCATGCAAAATCATTGCACAAAAAATAATAAAAACAAGAGGCTCCTAGCAGCCTTTACTCATGCGCATGCGTAAGTTAGTTTTATGATATATTTTAAACATGATAAACATAAATAAACATAGATAAACATGATAAAAAGATGTCCGACATGGCGAAGAGTACTCTTTTCGTTCAGTCATCGTTCCTGCAAACCACATTGTTTACTATTGATTGTTTTGGAAATGAAGGCTGTACCACAATGAAGGGAATGATTCTTCTAAGTCGTATATACCAAACATGAACATTGCTAATGTAAGTAGGGCTGTAGGAGACGCTGTCGTGACACTTGAGTAATGCTCTTTTACCGGAAGTGAGAGTAGCCGGAAGTCACTAAACAGGAAGTGTAGTGGCAAAGCTATGAACCGGAAGTGTACAATTTAAAATATGCGTGCATAAATTTGCATGCAAAATCGTGACACAAAAAATAAAAATAACAAGAGGCTGCAAGCAGCCTATACTCATGCGCATGCGTACGAAAGTTTTATGATATATTTTAAACATGATAAGAAGATGTCCGATATGAAGAAGAGTTACTCCTTTCATTCAGTCATCGTTCCTGCAAACTGCGTTCTTTACTATTAAATGTTTTGTAAATAAAGGCTGTACCACAATGAAGCCAGTGATTGTTCTACGTCTTATATATAGCTAACGTGAACATTAGTAATGTAAGTAGGGTTGTAGGAGATGCTGTCGTGACACTTTAACGCTGTTTTACCGGAAGTGGGAGTAGCCGGAAGTCACAAAACAGGAAGTCTATGAACCGGAAGAGCACAATTTAAAATATGCGTGCATAAATTTGCATGCAAAATCGTGACACCAAAAAAAAAAAAAGAAGAAGAAAAACCGAGGCCATTTTATAACTCATGCCGCTACGCGCATGAGGAACAAGAAAAACGGAGCCGAAACCTTACCTCATGCCGCTACGCGCATGAGTAACAAGAGGCTCCTAGCAGCCTATACTCATGCGCATGCGTAAGTTAGTTTCATGATATATTTTAAACATGATAAGAAGATGTCCGACATGGCGAAGAGTACTCCTTTCATTCAGTCATCGTTCCTGCAAACCACGTTGTTTACTGTACCACAATGAAGGGAATGATTCTTCTAAGTCTTATATACACCAAACATGAACATTGCTAATGTAAGTAGGGTCGTGACACTTGAGTAACGCTCTTTTACCGGAAGTGGGAGTAGCCGGAAGTCACTAAACAGGAAGTGTAGTGGCAAAGCTATGAACCGGAAGTGTACAATTTAAAATATGCGTGCATAAATTTGCATGCAAAATCGTGACACAAAAAATAAAAATAATAATAATAATAAAAATAATAACAAGAAAAACGGAGCCGAAACCTTACCTCATGCCGCTTCGCGCATGAGTAATTAAAATTACTTCAAACAATATTATGATTCAGAGGACTGTAAAGGGGGAGTGGGAGTTGATATTATTACACTGTTTAATTCAATCAAAATGGCAGCCCCCATACATGTAGCTAGCTAGCTGTCGACCGGTTGTTTGAGCAATGAAACCAAATTTCTCATTAGTTCAAAGAGAAAATAAGCAACCCAGGAAAATCTAAATGCTATTAATTTTATTTTAAAATACTAATATGGAAGGAAACAGCCCAGAAATACATTGTAGCTGGTGGAACATCGAACAGTCCCTTTAGCTTACTCATTACCGATGCATCCCTTGGTTAATTGAAACCAATGTGAAAACAGTAGCCCTCCCTTTTGAGTTGCATTTGTGGATAAAGAAATAGTAAACAAATGGCTGGAGACTATAAACAACTGTATAAGAAATTAAAATTAATAATTTATCAAAGCATGACGGTGGTCACTGGAAACCCCATCTTAATAATTAGTATAGATGTTTTCAATTTATTCCATCCTTTCCTCTGTATTTAGTGATCAGTTTGATAAGCTCTATCAAACACTAGAAAGAGTGTTTCATCAGGTATCCAAACACCTCGAAGTCGAAGTGGGTTAAAAAACTCGCGGCGCCTCTTTTCTTCAATCCACGTCTGGGTGTTTGGAAATACTGATGAAACACTTTTCTCGCAGTCGTGTTTGCTATATTACATCAACATGTATAGTATGAAAACAACAGACTCCATCAACAGTTTTGGTTTTTCAGTGACGTGAACTTGAAACGAAGACATACCAGGCGCTTACCTTAAAGCCTTTTGCAAGGGGGCTCTATCGGTACTCAAGACAGTTCAGTACAGCGCAAACAAAACGCATGTGCACATCACGTTCAGGTAGTAAAGCTTTGAATTATTGAAGTGAAATGTCAACTACCAAAAATTGTACCAACTTCCCGTTTCTTGTTTTGACATTGAAATAGTCTGATGTTTTCTCGATCTTTTTGGAAGGATTCTTTTCTTAAATCTTATTCATCTCTCTCGAAAAGGAGGGTTCCGGAACAACAACAAAGTAACAGTACTCTCTTGCATGGATCTTACTTCTTTCCTTTTTGTTTCAGTAAAACGTTCAAGTCGGCCCGTCATCGAAAGCTTCGAACTTCAGAAAAACAAGTTGGCCTACATTGGAAGCAAGGTTAACTTGACTTGTAAAATAAACAACGCCGAAGCAGCAATTTTCCGCAAGGGCAGTGTCTTAATAAGAGAAGGAGGACGCTTTACGTTCTTCTTTGAAAACTATGGGGGTGATGGCCTTGTGGGTAATCTTGAAATCATAAACGTCGCGAAGGAAGATGAAGGCGTTTTTACTTGCTTTGCATTTAAAGCTGGACATTTGGTCAGCAAAACATTTACATTAAAAACAGGTTTGTACCTCATCTTACCTCTCCGAGAATATCATCATTTAACATGGTCACCAGCCCAGCTGACTCATTACAAGCTAACCCGCTTTACATACGCACAACATTTGCATCCTTCACATCATTGTCAGAGGGCCGCTCAGCCGAGTTTAATTTAAACTGGCAAAGAAGATGTATGTTGCACAAGTGCGAGTTTGCGATTGCACACGTGCACAAAGTGAATGTTGATTTTTATGCTGTCTAAAGTTATTCATCCATCCATCCCTACATCCGTCTGTTCATTCGTTTCTTCCGCGTTCTTTCTTCTGTCAGTCTTCTGTCAGTCTTCTTCTGTCAGTCAGCCCGGCGTCCGAGCAGTTAGTCAATCAGTCATGCGTTCGTTCGTTCTTGCTTCCAAGAATTCTTTCCTACATTAGCCTGTCAATAGGCCTTATGGTTGGGGGCAGGGCGAAAGAAAGGCCCTATCTTCAACCAGACGTCCTGTTCACAGGCTAAACATTCATTCACCCAGATCAGATCCTTTTTCTTCTCTAGTAACTTTTTTAAG